>JBCAUJ010000005.1:975694-987495 GCA_038406275.1 Cataglyphis albicans | reverse complement strand
ATATACATGCACACGCACAAAAATCATGTTTTTTTCAATAAATTTTCAAATAATTATTATGTAACTACGGAAGAACATGTCTAGTAGATTACGGGTATCAACACGAAGGTTTTTCTGAATTAACTTTTTCGACTTTTTATCACAATGATAATTTTATTATTTTTGACTACAATAAGAATTTTATTATCTATTTATTTTTATTTT
Organism: Cataglyphis albicans; assembly: GCA_038406275.1. Taxonomy (NCBI): domain Eukaryota; kingdom Metazoa; phylum Arthropoda; class Insecta; order Hymenoptera; family Formicidae; genus Cataglyphis; species Cataglyphis albicans. The sequence continues at coordinate 987,291 of JBCAUJ010000005.1, read as the reverse complement.
TATTCATTATCTTCGACATAGTCTGCGAATTTTATCGATTTGTTTTTTAACATCGAATTCCTCCAACATTGCCTTTATACATATCTTATTCTTTATATGCTGAAGATGATCCAAGGAAAGAATCAAAATGTTCGCGCTTATTATATTATTGATATCTAAATAAATAATATTGCACTCTATATTTGTGCTGGCTCCTTTATAATTGCCATTTTTATTTCCATTTGTTAAATTATTATCCGCGAGTTTGGAAAATATACGTGTTCGCAAAATAGATATAAATAATATAAAAAAATATTTCATGTAATAGCTTTTATTTATTGGCCATAAAAATTATATGTATATCTATTATAAAATGTTAAGATTTAAATTTTTAAAATAATATATTTTTTCTCTCCAGTTTGTCATAATAACTCTTGACAATTTCTTGAAATTTGCTGAGAGCAGAGAATAAATAAAAAGTGAATAAAAGATACTTATCTCTCTTTCTCTGTGTAAATTATTATTTTCATATGAAAAGAAAAATGCATCAGAAATAAATTGCAAGATAGAAGATCAAAGAAACGCAAAGAATAAAATGAGATAGAATAAGGTAAGATAAAAGAATGAGAACTATGGCAAGAAAGGAATGAACGAAAAGTAAAGTAGCCGCGCATGCTATTATTGACTCGAATTATTATTGATCTTTCTTTATGTCCATCTAATCTATTCCGTTTGTTCTACTCATGACAAGTAAAAAATGTGAGATTTTATAATTTCGATCTCATCTTATTCGAATTTTAGTTGCAAAAAACAGAAAAAAAAATACTTGCCTAGAAATTTTTGTGCCAATTTTACATATAAATATCTATCACAAATGCATGTGTGTGTAGCTTCTATTAAACTATCAAATTCCGCGAGTACCTGCACAGAGAAAGAAGTTTCTTTGGATTTAATAAATTTTGTTGAAATTACATAAGAAATATAATGCTTGGAATGGTCCAATCATACTGATGTTTAAAATAACAAATATAATTATTTGATTTTCAAATAATATATTTATTAACTTTAAATAAAATATTTTTTGAACAAATTTCACTTTTTTTAAACAGTTATATTATTCTTTCATTATCATAATCATTATTTTTTTATACAAAAGATTCATTGTGTTGCTTTTAATAATTTAAATAAAGTTTACAATAAGCTAGATAAAGTTAAATTGCATGTTACTGCATCTTTGTAATCAAACTTTTGCAGCATCTTAGAACCATAGCATGGTTTTAAGCATAAAAAAAACTTAACTTTACTTATTCGGTATTTCTGTCCAAATAAGTGAATATCGGATATTTATCTGTCCAATTTTCCAAAAATCAAATAGATATATTAATTCTAAAGAAACCTTTTTCTCCCTGTGTTACGTCAAACTTATATAATTTTAAAGAGAATCAATTAAAACTCCAGAATTAATAAAAGAGATTCTCTCTTTGCTGCAAAGAAGAAATACATACATTGCGTAAATAAAATAATTATCCAATCTAGTATCCATTTATTTTTACTATAAGACTCACTTTAAGAAAAAGTCAACGTAAGAAAGTGAGCGCGCATAACTGACACTATTACTGACTCGGAAAAATTATTGATCTATCTATCTTTATTTCTTCCTCTTCTATCATTTTTTATCTACCCAACATCTAATGTGAGCATATGTTACACATCATGTTTATTTCATTAATTTTCATTTTAAAGCAAATTAACTAAATCTTGAATTAAATATTCACTATTTTTTTCCTATGAAAGAATATCGTATACATTGTCTCGCTGGAACGATAATTTTATACAGGGTGAGGCAAATAAAACGATGCAAGCTAATAATTTTAAAAATATTTGTCGAATCAAAAAGTTGTTCATGAGAAAGTTTCAAATATTCGAGGGATCTTTGTAACTACGTGAACCTAAAGGGGGTAACTTTATTTTAAATAGAACTAAGAGCCCGAGCAAACTTTTGCATAAGCACATAACCATAAGCATAAGGAAATTGACCAATCAATTTCCTTATGCATATGCTTATGGATCAATCAATTTCCTTATGTTTATAGTTATGTAAAAGTCTGTGCTCAGGCCCTAAATTTTTAAATGGAATTCCTTATAAAATGTTACATATTTGGATTCTAAAATAAGGAAAAAAATAAATTTTATTCAAAATGTTTGTTTAAAAAATGCTTCTATCAAAAGTTATAAGCATTTTAACTTTAAAGTAGAGTGCATTCAAATTAATGATAAAATCATAAATTGAAAGATTACATTTTTTTTTATTTTACTTTATTAAATGACAAACTATTGTCATTCTCATCTAAACACTTATTAATTCTTCCTATAAAACTTGCATTAGCGTGACCCCGGAAATGTTTATACATATACAGAGTGTAACTGAAATGATGCACTAAACTTTATAGGAGCATATTTTAGAGATCAAAATAAGACTTTTTTTCCTATGAACATGGGTCTGCAAATGAAACTTTCTCCCAGCTAGAGGCCCCTAAAGTTTGGGAAAAAAATTAAAAATTGGCTGTATTTCAGAAAAAAAATGACAGAAAATTGAAATTTGGTATAGCCTAATAAATTATGAAGTAAAGTAAGTCACTAAAATGAAAAAATAAAAACATATATTACGTACTTACATTCGTACTTACATTTGAACTTGTTATTTATGGATTGCCTTATTATTTAACCTTGATTTTGACATTACCTATTATCCTCTCTTGAGAAATAAATTTGCGTTGTGAGTGTTTGATCAATTTCACATATTTTCGAATTTTAGCTCGGAGACAGGTCATATGCGGATCCATATTTATAAGAAAAAAAGTCTTATTTTGACTTCTAAAATAGGCTCCTAAAGTTTAGTGCATCATTTCAGATACACCCTGTATAATGCACTTTAATTCCAACTAAATAAATTAATTAACTACAAAATTAAATATTTAATTCAATTTTCTTAAAATATGAAGAATATACTTTTTTAATTAATGGAATAATAAGTCTATTGCTACATTTATTTATTAGACATTTAGACATTAAAAAAAATTAATTTTTAATAAATGGATTTTGTGTGTGTGTTTCTTTTTGAAGGCTATATTTTAATTAATGTGAAATTGATTTTGATTTTTGATGTGATAAAAAAATCCATTTATTAAAAATTAATTTTTTTATAAATAGATGTCGCAGTAATAGATTTTTATTATTCGATTAATTAAGAAAGTATATTTCTTTTTTATATTTTAGAATATTGAATTGAATATTGAATTTATATATGTATATATATATATATATATATATATATATATATATATGTAGGGTGTCCGACGTCAATCGAATCATCGTATGCAGATAGAGCAGATAAAACTGAGGAGAAAAGTCATGTACCATTTTTTTTATAACACTTAATAAGAGAGTTATTATTGAATAAAGTCTGGCCAATCATCGCCAATCTTTAGCCAGACGCACGTCAGTAAGACATTGTAAATAACTGAACGCTCACGCACACATGCCAGGCACACGACTCATTGACGTGCGTCCAGCTAAAAGTCTGCGCTGAATTGCCAGACTTCACTCAATAATAACTTTTTTTATGAAACGTTATCGAAAAAAATGACTTTTCTTCTCAATTTCACTTGTTCTACCTGCACACGACAGGTGATGCAATTGACGCCGAAAACCCTGTATATATATATACAGAGTGTTTCATAATAACCGTATCACTTCTCGTGTGTAGGTAGAACAAGTGAAACTGAGAAGAAAAGTCCTTTACCATTTTTTTCTATAACGCTTAATAAAGGAATTATTATTGAATGGCCAATAAGCGCCGACTTTTAGCCAGACGCATGTCAGTGAGCCGCGCGCCTGGTAGTGGGGCACCACTGTGACAGCTGAACGCTCTCGCACACTACCAGGCGCGCGACTCATCTACGCGCTTGGCTAAAGATCGACGATGATTGACCAAACTTTACTCCATAATAACTCTTTTATTAAATGTTATAGAAAAAAATAGTAAAGGACTTTTCTTTTCGATTTCACTTGCTCTACTTGCACATGAGAGGTGATACGGTTATTTATGGGACACCCTGTATATATATATATATATATATATATATATATATATATATATAGAGTATATATATATACAGGGTATATATATATATATATATATATATATACATATAAAAAAAAGGTAGGACGAGAAAAGAGGAGGAAGACAAGACGAAAAATGGTTAGGTGAAGAGAAGGAGAGAGAGAGGGCAGGCAGGAAGGTAATGTATATCTTTCTTTGATAGGTTCAATCGGCCCTGTGTTCAATCGGGTCCATGTCCGATCACAACTGTGTCACAATTGTGTCCGATTGAGCCTATGTCCAATAAACTTTGTCCGACTGCAACAGTATCCGTTCAATCGGAACTGTATCCTATTGAATCTGTATCCAATAGAGCCTGTGTATCCGATCGAGACTGTGTCTGATTGAACTTGTATCCGATCAGATCTATGTCTGATTGGGAAATATTGTTGTGTCCGATCAATAATGTGCGATCGAGACAATCCCGCGCTTCTGTAATTTTTAATAATACTATTTTTAAGCTTGCTTCAGATTACTATGCATTGAAATTAAAGATTGAAAATTGAGATTTAACCAATTAGAAGAAAGGAAAAGAATCCACACAAATCTTATAGAAAATTGTCTCTCAGTGAATTTTTTTCAAACTTTAGAATTCTGTAATTCATATAACATTAAACAAAAGCCTCAACGGGTACAAATTTCTAGAAGTTATTATGCTTTCTGGCTTCTTGTGGTAGAAAATAGTAAAACTGAAGTGAGGGAGGATTTAAGGCACGTCAAGCAACCATCCCTTCCATTGCAGCGGCACTATCGGATCTATGTAGAATATTTACATATTCTTTCAATCTAACAAATAATTTTTAGAAAACAATATTTGTGGACTTCAAAAAATATGCGAGGTACAAGTGGCTGAATTGGGAATGGAACCCGAATCTTTCGCTTTTCGGGCAAGTGATCGATCACTTTGACAACTAAAATTGAAACATGTCGCAAATTTTTGAATCATTTTTGAGATGCCTTTAATTCTCGCATCCATTATTCGTAAAAAAGAATGCATTGTATAGAGAAGCGAAAAAACATATAATGACAATGCTACTGTAAATTTATACGATAATCATAATCTCATAAAGAAGACATCGCATTTATAAAGCACTTTTTTACTTGTTATTTCGCCTGAGCGCGCGAAATTTTAGTCCTCTCATTCGTAAAATATAATCGCTTCCCATTTAAAAACTATTATAGCCTCAACATTTTTGTATTAGGATTTTCATCTTGAAATGTTCTAAGGAATCTGCCATTAAGTCCGGTAGTATTGGGACATCTTGCATATATATATAGATGTATCTGAATGATGCACTAAACTTTAGGAGCATATTCTAGAGCTTATTTCTAAAATAAGACTTTTTTTTCTATGAACATGAGTCCGTAAATGAACCCTTCTCCAAGCTAAAATTCGAAAATATGTGAAATTGATCAAACACTTGCAACGCAATTTATATATGTATATATATATAGGGTGTCCAATAATTCGCGGATCACTCTTTAGGAGAAGGTAGAGGGTGTTATTCTAAATAGAAAAGTCCTGTACCATTTTGTAATTTTTTCAATATTTAAGAAAATATTAATTTTAAAAGATCAGCCAACGAAGTGCCGCGAAAAGCTCGCAGTGCGAAGATGCCTGCCACTATCAATTGACACTCGGTCCGCGGCGAAGCAATAGGAGGAGCGGTTTGCAAGCGTGCTTCGCTATGACAACCGAAAGAATTACACACATAATGCGCTCTCCGTTTTATTTTTTATGTATGTGATCTTTTCTACCTTTTATAATCAAAATTCAGAAGTTAGCGCGCCTATGGTTAATTAGTCTATTCTAGAATATACGCTAGCAACCGAGAATAGTAGTGATGTAGCGCTGACCTATTGCTACTAATTAAATACGGCATCAAGTAATGCCATTTAAATCTAAAGCTCGTTTCCTAATCTTGTTCTATACGAAAAATAGAGCCAAGATGCAGCTAATAGATATAATTATTAATGATTAGGCGATAATTTAGAGTATTTTTCAGCATGTTATATGACACAGTGTAACACATAATATCACATAATTAGCTATCAAAAAAAGAAATTTTTGAGATTTGAAAATCTCAAAAATTTCTTAATTTGCTGGAACATTCTTAGTCTTTATGGCTAGATGGTTGGAAAGATCTAGGTAAAATTCGAATTACAAATACCTCTACATAGTGACTCTTAGAATGCTTCACTTATTGAAATTTTCAAAGATCTACAAAGATAATTTCTGCAAAAGAGTTCTAAAAGTTGACTTTTAACGCTTTTTGCGGATTAAATATTCTGCGGACTAAACTCCTAGAAACTTTATGTCTGTTGAAACTTTTGCTCACAAAAACTACAAAATCCTAAAGTTTGAACAAAATGCATCGGGGGACAATTTTCTATAAAATGTGTGCAGAGTTCTTTTAGATCTTTTTGCTTAGTCAAATTTCGATATTTAATCTTTAATATTCAATGTGTAGTTTGATATGAGTTTTTTTTGTCAAAATATATAACATTGATATGACAAAATATTGTGTAACTGTAACACGTTATAATAGCAATATTATCGTCAAAAGATACAAAATCGCAGTATGTACAAATATATAAGCTCTATGACGCAAGTAGACTTCGTGCAATATCCAATTAAATTCATGTAGGAAATGTGCAAATATATTCGAAAGTATATAAGTGTGAGAATTGCTGGATAAGCGGAAAAGATAGGAAATTCTGCAAATCGCATTACAGACTATCACAAAGGATGCGTTCCGTTTCACACATTGAGCGCATAGATCGCCTGAAAATCTATAATTCACGTAACATATATTATAGATTTCCAAGCTCTATTCCAAGATCTATGCGCTCTATGCGTGAAACGGAATGCAACCACAGAGATTGGACTATTGGATTACCTGTGTGCCTATCGAGGTACCTTCATGCACAATTGAATCTATATAATTACTTATTATTTATATAAACATCAAAAACGAAGAGATTAGGAAAAGGTATTCTGAATAAGGAATAGAATGGGGCAATTTCGAAATTCACACAAATTACATATAATAAAAAGATAAAAGTGGACGCTTTACGTATGTATTTTAACATCTAGATTAATAATATATAATAATATATGCGTTATAATGCGTTCAAATATAATGAAATATATATAATATCAATTATGATTTGTGTAATAATATGGCAAGCGAACGGAATCAAACTGATTGATATAGAACAGAGAAAAAAGATGAATAAAAGTAAAATTATTCTGCTATCGTTACGTTTGCAGATGCTGAACTTAATTAATCCACACGATATTAATATACAATAATACAATAAATAAATTTTTATAGTTCTTAACATTTTACTTTAGGTTATGTGTACGGAATTCGATAGTCTACATTGCCAATTGACTACTAGAACGTTCTGATTGATCAATTATTTTATTTGAACTCTATCCTAGGTTGTTTCTAGGGTGTTCTGATTCTTCACCTGGATGCAATCGATATAGTGTATGTACGTGCCCAGTAAACATTGTTATATTAATATTATATAAGAACAATAAAAAGAATTTACAAGTGATATACATAAGTATTACCGGTAAGCGGTTATATATATTATAAGTATAATTTCTCACTCATAAATATAATATGTAATATAACATACATTATACCGTTGTTACATCGAGTACTTTCTGATTCACGCATAATGCGTATAATATATCATTTATCCTTATTTAACATTGAACAACAAGGATAAATAATGCATGATGTATAAAACGAAAAATGCCTATGTATATATCTAGTAATATTAAATACAGAATTGGTTCATATAAAATTTATTATAAATTTGGTAATTATATAAAATAAATTTAAAAAATAATTTATATGTATTTAATTTATAAAATTTGCAATTTATTTTTTATAAAAATTCTGATTTTTTGCATCAAATAACTAAATGGACTAATATTTTCCATTTACCCACTCTATTTTAAAATCTGTTTAATATACTAAATCTCTTGTTAAGATTGTATCAAAAATGAGATTAAAAGTTAAGCTGTTAAAGAAAAGATAAATTTTGTATCTTATATTAGTATCCCTCTTTTATGGGTTTTATATACATTATGGCAAGAATTTAAATATGAGTTAATTAAATTTGATGTTGCGGCAAATGTAAGCACGCATATATAACAATATTACATTGCAAAAATATTCTGTCATATTATAACACTAAAATAATAATGTTAAATTGCATTAAATGCATTAAAATATTTAATACAGTAACCATTGTAACATTACATAGTTACACATATGATATATTTCAGGTATATATTATATAAATAATTGGTGTTATATCACGGTCTTTTATACAGCTTTGGGCACTCGCTACTTCCGGATTTTGTGTAGCACCAAAAGCGGACACTTACTTGTTTCTGCTCTTAGCTACGGCGCTTATAATCAGCTGGTGTGCAAGAGAGAAAGCCATAGAGCATTGTTATTTGATATTTACAATTAATATTCTCAGTAGCATCTTTCACATGGTTGATTTTTTCAGAATCTTATCTATTGCGAAATACTTGAAATTCTCAGCTAATTTCACTTTTCTGCATTTTATCGGCCTACCTGTCACTAACGACCCCGTACAATAGAAACAAGAAAGATTGTTCGATTCACGACTTCCAGAGGCAAGTACCCAGACCTGTATAGAAGATTCTGTGTTATATTATTTGTTACTGCCTCATTATATTATTGCAACAAACAATGTTTGTTGGGTGATGATATCGTAAACTATAAACTATCAAATGCATGTAGGTGGGGAATGAGAGCACAGCTCTAAGTCACAGCTAACCATACCCAGTGCGATTCAGCTGTCCAACCTAGAATAAAATTTTAGTGTGCATGTGAATTTGTACATTTAACACATGATTGTGTCTAAAATATCATAGATAATTTCAACCTTTATAGCTTCATGATATATTTTATTTGAAGTTAATTTTTAAGAAGAAATACGTATACAGAAGTATTTTTTTATTTCTATTACTTCAATCAATTTTCTGGATTATAATTCAATTCATTGTATAGAAAATTTTTTTTATTACATATGTACATTTAAATCGTAGCGCTGGTAACTACAAATTTGATAAAATTTTAATTAATAAAATAATTTTTTTTATATTGAATAAGTTTTTAGTAATAAGTAAAATTATATTAAAAAGATTTATAATTTATAAAATATATATATATATATATATATAATTTAATTAAGTTTGAGTATATAAAATAAAATAATTATTTTTATTATGATGAAAGTAATGTAAATGAATTAAAATAAATATTTAAAAGAAAATTTAATTTATTGTACCTTTTGTATCAGGGTTTATTAAATAAAATTTTTAAATTAAAATTTCTCGATTTAAAAAGAGTTAAATAAAAATTAAAGTTAATGTAAAATAATAATATGGCGACATATCATGTGACTTGAGAACAATTACATCAAAAATGCCGACACTCAATAAACCGATTTACACGGCCGCTCCAAACCGTTTGGCGCGTCACACCGGACGCGCGCCAAATCCGCAGGTTTAGACCATCCGCTCCAAGGTTGCAAGTTTTTCGCGTGGAGCATGGCATGTCCGCCGGGCGGACAATTCAGTGAGACGCGCCACGCTACGCCAACCGCATCACTGATACTAATAATGTGTCGAAATAAATGAAAAAGTCTAGACCTGCAATCTAGACTCGCGCGCCAGAATTGGCCTTTGTTACGGAGATTTTACATGTACAGTTTTGGCGCGCACGCCTGGCGTGTACGCTCCAAAACTGTGAGAAAAACTGTCCGTGTAAATCGGCCTAATGTCGCAACTGAGTATGGTTAATTGTGCCTAAACAGTGATCGATATGTATGGTGTGCACTGATCTCTATACACTGATTATGGGATTCACTAGCACCTCCAACTCAGAAACTGTAAATAATAGAATATCGGAAGCCATTACAATTATAGCTTATGTCTATACTTTTTTGCTTCAAACATTTAATGAACCAATCAAGGCAAAAATCTTACTCTTTTGAAACAAAAATAGCATCAAGCGTAACGTAATTACGCAAGGCGCAAAGACGTCATGTTGTAAACAAAGATTACAATTTCGAGCTTTAATTGATCACAGTTTTTTTACTCTATCCCCAGTTATATGTAGAAATCAATGATGGTATGTTGGGAATATGTGCTAAGGAATTCCTGGTTATGGTTTATCCATTTCGTCGAATGCAATATCAAAAATCTTGCTATTATTCTCCGCTTACACTATTCAACGCCAAATTTGCCTTGACATTCTACAACGTTTATAATAGATTTCGAAGCATTGATTATAAATCTGTCATAAAAATAGCATCAAATTTTTAAGTAAACCTCAGTTGCTAAGGCGTTTTTGATATTTCTGTGTGAATTATATTTTTCGAAGAAGTACACTAAAACAGTGATAGCTCAAAATGCTCAAGACTTATGTTTTAAAAATGCTAGAAATGTTAAGTCAGATAAAAAAAGTTTCTCCTGAAAACAAGTAGTCCAAACAAAAGAAAAATAATTTATTACATTGTCCCTCAGTTATACGGCTTTCCAATTTTCTTTTACTAAAATTTTCTTTTAAATTGTTTTAATCATAAAAGTCGGTATTTATGCGTTTACCTGGTCACTCATCACAAGTCATATTGGAATTTTCAAAATTAAAAATTTGATTAGTTATTTTAAATTATTTATTTTCAATTTAGAAATTTTAATATGTGATGAGTAACTAGGCAAATATCGACTTTCATAATCAGAATGATTTTTTTAATTAAATATTTTAGTAACAGACAATTAGAAAGAAAGAGGAGAGAAAAAAGATGGGTGGAAAAAGAGGGATGGGGAAGGAGGAAACAAGGCTGAAAAAGGAAGGAAGGTGAGAAGAGAAAGAAAAAGGAAAAGAGGGAGGAGGGAGGAAAGAGGAGAGAGGGAAAGCCGGAGTGAGGAAAGATGATAAGGAGAGAGAGAGAGAGAAGAGGAGACAGAGGGAGAGAAAGATAAAGAGAAAGGAAGAGGGAGGGAGAGGAAAAGAGAAAGAGAGAGAGAGAAAGAACCACTGGAGGACACTATGATAAATGATTCTTATGTTTATACCACTTGTTTTTAGGAAAACCTTTCCTACCTGATAATATGTTAAAACATAAATTTAAATAATTTAATTTATTTTATTAAAAAATTTTTTAGGCATTAATTATATGAATGAAATAAATGAAAATCGAACAATTATTGGTCTGATTTTTCATTTATTTAAAAATTAGTTTAATATTTGAATTTTCAGTATGAGAATCGTGTCAAAAATTGAACTGTTAGAAATAGATATTACAATATTATTAGCCACATTTTGCAGGCTTTATACATTCATGACAAAAACTTGAATACAGCGGTAAGCGACTGAACTATACCATTATATAT
>JBCAUJ010000005.1:963379-974828 GCA_038406275.1 Cataglyphis albicans | reverse complement strand
TATATACAGGGTGTCCTAGACCATCCGTACATCTCTTTCCTTTCAAAAACTAAGCATTTTAGAGAAAATCATTTTGAACAAAAATTGTATGGTTTTGAGGGGAACTAAGATGGTGTCATTGGTTTGACTTTGGATGGCATCGTTAAGGTCAAGTCAAAGACACTTTTATATATTTTATATATTTTTTTTACACTATATATATATATATAGTGTCCCACGTAAAGTGGTACAAAGCAATATCTCAGAAAATATTTGTCGGATCGAAAAATTGTTCATGGACAAAGTTTCATGGATTCAAGAGGTTTTTCTAACTATATAAATATCAAGTTGCTCTTGCCCCCCTTTTAAGAGGGCATCTTGTTGAAACACATTTCTCTTCTCACATTAAGTGGTAATTCTTTCAAAAATAGAGAAAGATGATTGCTCAATAGATCACAATAAATTTCGGTATTAACAGTGCCATAAAAAAAAAATATGATCTAATTATAAAGTCACTAATTATTCCACACCAAACATTTAATGTCTAACGATACCGAAAAGAAACCGTACGCATCCAATGAGGATTTTCATTTGACCAATAATGCATATTATGTCTATTACAGTGCCCAGAATTGGTAAATTGCGCTTCATCAGAAAAAAGAATATTTTGCAAAACTAAATCATTTGTCATGGTATTACGCAACCACTTACAAAATATTAAACGACGTTCATAATCAGCTTCTGAAAGATTTTGAGTCAAATCTAAATGATGCGGATAAAATTTATGTTTTTTCAGAATCTGTTGTATCGAAGATCATAACTCCAGATGTGTTTACTAATTCACGTTTGACTGACGTGTGGAGTAATATCAATTGACGCGAAAATATTTACACTATTATAATTAACCACTGATTTTTTTCTTTGTCTTTTAATTCCACTCAATTTACCGTGTACACATAAACGCTTTTCTAGACGAACAAATGCCATATGTGATTTTTGAAAACTCTAATGTTAAAAAAATAGTTGAACTGCACGCCAGGCATTTTTTGACATTCTCCTAGAATTAGTAACATATCACTTTCTACGTCAAATCGAGCCTTTTTTTCGAAATTCATAGTATGAAAGTTAACACAAAACGGACTGAATGTACATACATAAAATAGTATTTTCGTTTTATCTATGAAGTACGTACTTTAAATCTTCTAACAAACAAAAACGACTTTGATTGTAACCAAAAAAATAAACACAATAAACTACACATTCATCATAAAGACGAAAAATTTACAAAAGAAAATTTAAAACGAAGATTGGACAACAGTTAGAACATATAATAAATTTAAAAAAAAATGAGAAACTATGAAGTCTTTCATTTAATTTACGATTTTATTCTATTTATTAATTTGAATACCCTCTACTTTAAAGTTTAAACGTTCAACTTTTGATAAAAGCATTTTTCAGCAAAATGTTTCGGATAAAAGTTGCTTGTTTTTTCCCGTAGAATCCAAATATGTAACTATTTATAGGTAACTATTTATATATATTTATATTATTTGAAATTATAAATTTATCATCCTCCTTAAAAGGGAGACGGGAGCATTTGGTGTTTATATAGTTAGAAAGACTCCTTAAATCCATGAAACTTTATCATGAACAATTTTTCGATCTGATAAATATTTTCTGAGATATTGCCTTGTAACACTTTATATTGGACACCCTGCATATATATATATATATATATATATATATATTCTTATTATTATAATAATATAATTTGATTATATAATAGTCAATATGAGTGAGTCCCGATTGCACACATTACAGATCGGATACGACAATATTTCCCGATTGGATACAGATCCAATCAGATACAGACCCGATCGGACACAATTCCAATCGTTTTATGAGAAATTAATTGCGCGTGAACCCAACTTCGAAATAAAAAAAAAAAGTTTATATAAGACTTATCAATACATAGGTTTAAATTGAACCTCGCGTGATAAGTTGTAAACCCATGTGGAATCTCATTTCATATTGAAAAGTATATGCGTAGAGGCAGCATGTTCCGCCCCTTACGGAGGACTGCACTATCAAAAAATTAGATACATAACCAGATAACCAAGTCTGTTCAAACAGATATTGTCAAACGTCTACTACAAATTTTTGTCAGCAGAAAGACTGCAGATTGTATACAAAATCTGTTATATCAAATAATGATAGCAGAACATCAGCAGAAATATTACAAAACCTGCTGACATAATTTGACAACAGATCAGTAACAGAAACCAAGCAGAATTTGTACAGAATTATTATAGCAGATTGGCAGCAGAAATTGAGCAGGATCTGCGCAATGCAATTTGATGTCAGATTCGCGGCAGAAACCGAGTAAGTCTGCGCATAGGCATTTTGGCATATTGGCAACAGAAATCGAGCAGGTCTGCAATAATTTATTGAAACAGCAGTTTATTTGCTTACCGCTATGCGACGCAGTATTCACTTTCTATATCTCGTATTCAAGTTCTTGTCATGAGCGTATATGAAGCCTTGCAAAATACGGCTAACAACACATAAGTATTTCTATCGATTCAATTTTTTATACGATTCCCATATAGGAAATTTAAATATTGGACTGATTTTTGAAAAATCGGACAGATAAATGTCTAATTTCACTTATTCGGACAATTTCTGTTCGAATAAGCAAAATTATTTAATTATTATTTACTATTTATGATATAAAATAGAAATTCTATTAAATAAAATCTTTAATTGTATAAATTAAATTATTTAAATTTTCCTATATTTATTACGTTAATATTATATATTTATATATTATTAATACAAAAAACAGAAAATGACGTCCCGTGAATGTGATATATCGATTGATATATTGACATCAATTTTGGGTTTCATAAAACCTAATTTAGGATGTCTAATTATTTATGTTATTTTGTGAACAAAATTTATTGTCATTTTGTTACTTGGGATTCTTTAAATGTTTAAATCCATTTAAATGTCTATTTTATATAAATGTCTAGAAGCTGCAGAATCTGCTTGATTTCTGCTGTCAATCTGTCAACAGATTATGTTAGCAGACTCTGCTCGGTTTCTGCCGCCAAGTTATGTCAACAAAATCTGTTCAAATTTTTTCGCCAATCTGTCGACTTATGAATACGTTCCGTTTCACGCATTAAGCGCATAGATCGCCTGAAAATTTATAGTTCACGTTACATATATTATAGATTTCCAAACAATCTAGGCGCTCCATGCAAAAAATGGAACGCAACCTATATTAGCAGATTCTGCCGGCAAAACATTAACTGAATGTAAACGCAGTTTGCTAATAGATTTTGATTAAATCTGCTACCAATCTGCCATCATACTGCTAACATTTTGCTTAAGGGGAAGTTTGCGTTGAAGTTTCCATCGGTCTGTGTCCGATCGGATCTATGTCCGATCAGGTCTATATTCTATCGGGAAATATTGTCGTGTCCGATCTGTAATGAGCGCAAACGGGACGATCCCGACAATATGACATCAAATTGACATTATTTTGACTTTTTTGTTCTTGAGTTATGATACGTCAACCGATACATTTTTTATGATGATTTTGTGATGAACTCTTGACATGACAATGATTTATGTTGATTTTATGATGAATTTTTTACATAACAATGATTTTCTATTTTCATTTTTAGATAATTTTTACGTCATTTTTTATCAGTGACTTTTAAGAGACAAATAAAGTCATAATGATATCTTTATGATACCTTTATGACTTTTGTGTTCTACTTTTGAGTCATTTTGAGTTGTCACCGCTTTCTGAAGCATTGAAAGATATAACTCACGCAAAAATATCAAAAACACCTAAGCAACTTTGACTTTGAGATTTTCTTAAAAACTTGACGTGATACATTTTTACCGCCAGATTTGTAATCAACGCTAAAAAATCTACTAAAAAATACTTGACAGAACTTAAAGCAAAAAAATCTCATTTTGTCGCGATCAGTGTTATTTATACTTATTACATGTTTTTCGGCAAGCTTAGAAAACATTGTTTTATTCTTTTTTTTTCTCATAGCTATCTTGAATGATGAAAATTATTAGGATACACAGGATACAACGCTTGCGACAAAAGGTGATGCAACAGCTAATCAATTTTTCGCTCTTATGAAAAAATTGTAAGTCGTTGGTTAACACTATTGCCTTTTGTTGCACGGCAAGAGTTGCTGCATTTTATGTGCAATAGCCAATAGAGTTTTCGAAAAAAGCAAGTGTAATAATTCTGAGAACGATTAACATCATAAAGTCCATTTTGGGATTATTAGGAATATTTGGATTATTAAATTAATCAATGAAATAAGAGTAAACATTTGATCGATTAATCAAGAATATTGTGCTTCGAAGTCAAAATAGCATCAAACGAGATACTTCATATTATTTATATTAATCAAAAAACCTATTTTCAGTCAAATATATATGTTCATGGCAAACTGAGTTTAATTGTTCTCCGAGTGATTAAACTTATTTCATTCGAAAACGCTATTAATGTAAGTGTAAGATATGGAAATAAAAACGACCTATATTTCTCATGTACTCTCATTAATGACCTACTTAATATATTATAATACAGTCAATCACGATCGTAAGAGTAAGATGTCGAATTAATTATTAAGAGATTGCCTATAAAGAATTGCTTATAGAGGTAACATGGAATAATATATTATTATTACTCTATTATATATTGTGCAACATTCAATTCCTAGAAATATTACAATTCTTTAGATCACAATGAAACCAACCTTAATCATGTGATGCTGAAAGATCGTTTTTTACGAAATTAAATATTTGACTCATGTCTTTGTTATAATATAAGCATTTTTACTTACAACTTTTACTTTAATAATATATGGTATACATCGTAGATATTAGAATAACATGTAATCCATAGGAAAAAAAGATCAATGTGATTATGTGAATTTTTGGCATTAAAAGACATGCATAGAGCGATGGCTAATACAAATTACGTCTCATTCCCCAAAAAAAAAGAAAAATTTATTTTGCAAGCCTAATATCTCACTTTGACATACATTCCTTCTGTAAAATATTCAGGGAAAGTAATACACAAATTATATTAATAAGAGATAAAATAGTATATACTGAAGAGATTTAAGTAATGCATGATAAAATATACAATTTATTATTTTTTTCTGTCAATATTTTCTTTCCCTTTATTGTTTTGTCTTGGTAATTTACGAAACATTGTATAATAATTCTTAATTTTTATCAGTAATCTATTTTTATAAATTATAATATTTTTTTCTTTAATCAAAAGCTACTGTAGTCATTGTCAGTTCATTCATAAATGATCATAATTCTTGCCTTAATAGACATAAAGTGTTAAATTTGTGCACTAAAATATAAAATATAAAATAGGTAACGCTTCAAAGTATGTCTACATTTTTAAACATCGTTTGTAATGAGCTAATGCATACTCTTTTCTGCTTTAAAAGAAATTTGTACATGCCATCTGACTTATCAATTTAGTCTAATTAATATAACTAAAAGCGAATATAAGTAGATTTATCGAATCTTTTTTGTGTATATTGTATGTATATATAATTATATGCAATTAAAAAATTATTAGTGATCTTTGTATTATGATTTTTGGAAGGTATGCACTTGATCAAAACATAAGAAATCTTTATGTCATTCAAGAGCTACCATAAATATAATTGGTATTGTATATGTGGCTGTAAGAATTCTTTATGAATAAAGATTGTTGTAGAAATTGAGGATATATTTATTTGAAAGTTTAATATAGTAAATGTAAAATATATATAATTTTTTTTTTTCTTCTAAAGACTCAATATAAATGTATATAAGAAGTAGAAACAAATACATTTCATTTATATATAAATATATATATATATATATTCATGTACCTATACATAATATTCTAAATGTTTTTCTTTATATAGATTGTGAAGAGAGGAAAATACATGCTAGATCTCTTAATAGGCTTATTTTACAAATAAAATAAGAAATTTATTATTATTAATATTTAAGAACGGCTCTCAAACTGCAACACACAAAAATATATTATTTTCGCAAATTTTATAATAATAAAATATAAGAAGGCATAATTTTGTATTTTAATGTATTTTAATTTTCATTTTATATATGCATAGTAAGCTTCTTGAAAACTTACCAATTCCCTGAATGCAATATATCAAAGCCTTCATTGATTTTTTCAAAGGGAAAATTATGTGTAATGAATTCATCGAGAATCAAATTTTTTGATAAATATTCCTCGACCAATTTCGGTATGCTTTGCTTTGATTTCCATCCTCCAAATGCAGTACCTTTCCACACTCGTCCCGTAACCAATTGGAATGGTCTAGTACTGATCTCTTGTCCAGCTGCAGCTACTCCTATTATTATGGAAACACCCCAACCTTTATGGCAAGATTCCAATGCAGCCCTCTAAAAAAATCAATTTTTTAGAATGGAACTATTGTATAGAACAAAATTTTTCAAATACATACCATAGTATTTACATTTCCAATGCATTCAAAAGTATAATCTAATCCACCATCAGTCATCTCAATTAACACTTGTTGAATAGATTTATTATGATCTTTAGGATTAATAAATTCTGTACATCCAAAAATTTTAGCTATAAATGAATAAATAATATTTATAAAATAATATTTATAAATGTTGTTATATTTAGTGTAAAATCTTGGGAAAGAACAAGTAAAATAAAAATACATTTAAACATTAATTTTTATAAAAAGTTCATTTTAGTTATTGTATTACACAACTTTGTTAAATTATTTACCTTGTTCAAATTTGGCTGGATTAATATCTATTCCAATGATACGAGATGCACCAGATTTTTTGCAACCAAATGCTACAGCAAGACCAACAGCTCCTAAACCCCATATAGCACAAGTACTACCAGATTCTACTTTTGCAGTATTTAAAACTGCACCATAGCCTGTAGATACTCCACAGCCTAATAGGCAAACTTTATCCAATGGTGCTATAGGATTAATCTATGATATTTGCAACAGTAATACATTAAGATCTTGCTGTATTTTTTTTTAAAGCATTTTTCTCTATTAAATATATACAGAGGGTCCCACCAAAAGTGGCTACTCTTTTATCTTTTAAACTAAAAGAGATATACTATAACAAATGTATATCAAATGAAATGATCAAATTGAACTCTATTGTGAGCATAGTGGTTGCTTCCAAAAACTATCTATATTAACGAACGGAAAGATATGTATAATTTTGTAATAATGTGAATATTTCGATAGAAAAAAAGTTTTAGCACTTTTTGATACAAATACAACAATGTATGATATAATGTAAATATTTTACATATTATACAAGTTTTATCAACTGAAATATCGCAAATGACGTCTACCTTTTCATTTTCGGCTCTGCATTATGGCCTTCTGTCTTGTGTATTAAAGATTGACATATGTTATGTTACCATTTGATCAAATATTCAATTCAAAATTGGTCATATCGCAGGCCACAAAATGAAAAGTTAGATGTTGCCCATGATATTTCAAGTCGGTAAAATTCGTATAATAAGCAAAATATTTATATTACATGATACATTATTGTATTCGTTATACATTATTATATTCAAACAGTGATAAAACTTTTATCATATCAAAATATTCATATTATAAAAGAAATTACGAATATCTCTCCATTAACAGATAGCTTTTGGAAGCAAGCACTATACTCACAATAAAGTTCAGTTTTGATCATTTAATTTGCTATACATTTGTTATGATCTATCTCTTTTAGTTTAAAAAATAAAAAGCGGTAGCCACTTTTGGTGAAACATCTTGTGTGTATGTGTGTGTATGGGGGGGTGTGCATGTGTGTACGTGTGTGTATGTGTGTGTGTGCGCGCGCGCGCGTTATACCTTTGCAAGAGAAATGTCAGCTACTACTGTATATTCAGAAAAAGTTGAACAACCCATGAAATGTGCAATTGTTTGTCCTTTACATGTGAACCGAGATGTACCATCAGGCATTAAACCTTTACCTTGAGTTTCGCGGATTTTGCTGCATAAATTTGTTTTCGATGATTTACAGAATTTACAATTGTTACATTGAGGAATATAAAGTGGTATAACGTGGTCACCTACAAATATTCATAGAAATAACAAAATTATAAAAAAATTTTAACTAAATATAATGTAATCAACACATAAAATCAAAATTGATTATAGCATAATTTATAACAATTCATAAAAAATTTTATAATGTAATCAAGTTTACCAGATTGAAACTCAGTAACACCTTCTCCAATACTTTCTACAATGCCACTGCCTTCATGACCAAGTATACAAGGAAATATTCCTTCTGGATCTAATCCATCTAGAGTGTAAACATCTGTATGACAAAGTGCTACAGCTACTATTTTAATTCGGACTTCATGTGCCTTCGGTGGTGCTACCTCAATTTCTTCTAAAGATAAAGGCTCCTTTTGTCTCCATGCTACTGCAGCTTTACATTTAATAACCTGAAACAATAGAGTAAATTTAAATTATTTTTCTAATAGTTATTTATATTTAATTATTAAATATTATTAATTATATAATAAATACTAAAATAGTTATATTTGATTAAAATAGATAACCGGGAATAATGATTACATAATGTCTATTTTTTATAAATTCTTTCATATATATAATGTTTATTTTTTTTTATATTAAAATACATTAAATATAAGAGTTCTAATAAATATTTTATAAATAAATAATAAGCATATTTTAATACAAATATATTAATGTCTAAAAATATGTCTCTTTTTGGGCAATTTGATATGAAAAAAAATTAATTTATGATATATGTTAATTTAATAAATATATAATTTCGTCTTTGCTTTTTTAAAGTATATATTTATTTCCATTATAATAATCTTGTTTCATATATTCATCATAAATTGAATTCATATTTGCTAAATCAATATCAAATTTATTTAAAATTATAAGAATCTATTATTTCAGAAACATTGAATCTGTGTTATGAACATGATAAGGAAATGCAAAACATGAATGTGAAAACAGTTGATATAATATGCTGATTTATGATAAATGAAAAAATGCTGTGATTCTTGCAGTAACTCTTTATGCAAGAAAATTTATTAATTGATATGATGAATAATGTGTCATACTTTTAACAATTTATTTAAAATATTGTAAAAAGAATTAAAAGCATCATTTCAAAAGTAAAATACTTTTATGAAAAAAACTTGCAACAAATGAAGCAGCAAGAGTTACAGTTTAACATCCGTAGCCATGTTTTGAGGATGAAGGACATTTCAAGTTCACTTTGTTGCAAGTCATTTCATTGGCTACAATACAGTATTAAAAAGAATACAGGATGTCAATTAAAAAATTCACTTATATCTAGAGAAATACAAGGCATAAAAAGTAAAATAATCTTGTTCAATGAGTCTCTTCAAATACAATGCATTTTATATAAAATTTTTTTTTAAATCAATAAATAACAAGTTATTTCAAATGGCAATTATTATTGACTCACTTCATATGTTTGTGTGCGTGAGAAAAAAGAAATAATTTACAGTTGTATATTTACTGATATTTTTTACTAGAATGTTAATAAAATAAAAATGAAGAAAAGCATTGAATTAATTATATATGTATATAAAACATAAATATATAAATATACATATGTGTGTGTATATAAATTAAATTACCTTTTTAGCTGTATCCGACATTATATATTTTTTCTTAAAATTATCATACACTTGTTCTATATATTTAAAATCTGGAACAAAGGATATGTGCCAATGAAAGCAAATTTTACAACACGTCCATACTTAATCACAGGCGATAATGAACAAAAGAATTTGAGAATCTCGAGATTCTTGAGAATCCAAATTGATATTGGCTGGAATCGGGGAGCATGCTTTTAACGCTATGAGCGTGCTCTATTTTTGTTTTTTATTGAAAGTTGAACAAGGATAGAGCACGCTTATAGCGCTAAAACCGTGCTCCCCGAACCCAGCCATTGGAGCACGAACTTTGGCAGAACGCATAAAATACATAAGAGAATTAACCAATCAGAGTCCTTCATTTCTATCCCCACTTTTCATTCTGTGGATCTTGCATAAAGCATAATGCATAAGCGGTCGAAAAATTCGTAAAGGTTATTGCACGTGAAAAAATTTTAGTCATAATCGTAAAGCCGTAAGTAAATCAACCACTCACAGTTCAAACATTCTTATTATGTTTAAAATGTTTGATTATGAATGGTCAATTTTCTTACGGCATTATGATTACGACTAAAATTTTTTAACGTGCAATGGCCTTAAGGGTAAATTTTTATGCGTTATGCAAACAGATATTGCGTTAAGAAACCTTCACTTGTTCAATTCCTAACGTATTTCTCTTCGGTGACATAGTAATTATAGTAATAATGCTACAAAGTTTCTGTTTTACTATATATATATATATATATATATATATATCTTTCTTGTTACGCGTATAGACAAGACACATACGACAAACTGAAGGCCATTGCACGTTAAAAAATTTTAGTCGTAATCATAAGGCAGTAAGAAAATTGACCAATTACAATCAAACATTCTAAACATAATAAGAATGTTTGAACTGTGATTGGTTGATTTACTTACGGCTTTACCATTACGAAAATTTTTTAACGTGCAATGGCCTTGAGCCTGCTGCACTGATACGATCGCGTGCGTCTGTTGCATGTGTATGTGCATACAGCGGACTTACTGCCTGATACATACATACTAACATAATGATTGCTATAGATATCGTGTAATGATGAAAATAAAAACTAATGCACATCTTCTAAATGTTTATCTTTATAAATTAATATTCTATGACCGAATGAAAACATTATTTTTATATTGTTAAATTAATTTCATAAAAACAAAAACATTATTTCTATTTAAAAAAAAAATTATACAAAATTAATTATTTATATGTATATTAATATGGATTACTTTTTATAATTAATAATAATTGCATTATTTTTGTATATTACACATATTATATACAAGGTGTCCCCAAAGTTAAATTTTGCAATAGAATAATTCTGAAAATATTAAATAATAAAAAATTTTATCAATTTTTTATTAGTATTTTTTAAAATGTAATAGCTTTTAATTTACAACTTACAATTTATATGATTGCTTGTGATTCGTAGATCTAATAATTGATAACCGAACATTTAAGGTTTTACTTACTCTATATATTAATAATTAATTGATAAATTATCAAACTTTAATATCAATTTTGTTAACTAAAAAATATTATATAATAATAATATATACTTTTATTTTTATATAAATTTCCCAACTTTTTATTATCAACTTTTTAATATCAACATGCCGAAATTATTTTATTATCTATAATATGCTTATAACGTGTATGTATCTATATAT
>JBCAUJ010000005.1:950861-962388 GCA_038406275.1 Cataglyphis albicans | reverse complement strand
CTCGTATACTTTTATATTTATATAAAATGCTCAACTTTTTATTATCAACTTTTTTAATATCAACATGCCGAAATTATTTTGTTATCTATAGTATGCTGAAAGTGTGTGTATCTTCATATATATATTTGTGAATTTATATATAAAGATGGAAAGATACGTATATGTATTTATTATCAGATAAAAACTAACAAGATCAATTTGGTAAATTGGTTAATTAATTATTATATTTTTATTTTACACATGTTAATATTAAAAAGTTCATAATAAGAAGTTGGGAACTTTATATAAAAATAAAAGTATATATGTATATACATATATTCATTTTTATATATATTTATATCTCATTAGTATTTTATTAGTAACAAAATTGATATTAAAGTTTGATAATTTATGAATTAATTATCGTATATAGAGTAAGTGAAACTTTAAATGCTTAGTTATCAATTATTAAACGCAGGCAATCATAAAAATCGTGTTGTAAAATAAAAGCTATTACATTTAAGAAAATACTGCTAAAAAATTGAAAAAAGTTTTTATTATTTAATATTTTCAAAATTATTCCATTACAAAATTTAAATTTCGAAATTTTGAGAGACACCTTGTATATAACATATAATGTGTAATATATAAAGATAATACAATTATTATTAAATATGCAGAATAATCCTAACTAATATACATGTAAATAGTTAATTTTAAATAATTTTTTTATAAGATAGAAATATTTTTATATACAAAATCAATATAGGAATTATTTTATATTGAAAAAAAAATTGCAAAAGAATATCTCTGCGCATATTAGCGCAAAGTACATATCCGGATGGTGCAAACGATGCGGGCACGTATCCGGATGATGCGGCATCGGGAATCTTGTATTATCTACAAAATATGAACATTTTATTAAAAAAAATTTTAACTTGCATTTTATCAATATGAATATAAATATAATGGATTAATGACATTTTTTTGATAGAAGTGATACTAAATACGATATAAATCATAATTTTTAATAAAATAAGTAATTACATAATTGATTAAAAATAATCCAATTTATGTCATGTTTGGTATCATTTTAATCGTAAGAGTCTCATTAATCCATTAAATTTATATTCATACTGATAAAATGTAAAATGCAAGTTTCAGTTTTTATTCTATAAAAGATTTATATTTTGTAGATAAGAAAAGATCCCGATACTGAAAAGTCGACAAAAGAGAGAGCAAGAACGAATGAAGGAGCAAGCGGGATGACAAATCAAAAAGTTCCGAAATCTCGCTAACCAGGCCCTTTATCTATAATCTTTGATGTATATCACCTTACTATAGAAAATAAAAATTCTATATTTTGCATTATATATATCTGAAAATAATTGTAATGAATTAATTACATTTTTGCGATTAAAATGGTAAAATTAAATATGATATAAAATGATATTAAATATGATATAAATCGGATTATTTAAAAAAAAAAAGTAATTATAATTTTAATTACACAATTGATTAAAAATTATGCGACTTATATCGTGTTTCTCTCTCTCTCTCTCTCTCTCTCTCTCTCTCTCTCTCTCTCTCTCTCTCTCTCTCTTTCTCTTTACGCTTCTCCCTTTATAGTTATAAGCGCTTAAGGCCATTGCACGTTAAAAAATTTTAGTCGTAAACGTAAAACCTTAAGTAAATCAACCAATCACAGTTCAAACATTCTTATTATGTTTTAGAATGTTTGATTGTGATTGGTCAATTTTTTTATGGCCTCATGATTACGACTACAATTTTTTAACGTGCAATGGCCTTTATAAAAATATTTAGGACATCACTGTGACATCATAACTCCTACTCACAAACGTTTATTTTATCAAGGTAGGGCAGTAAAAGCGTGAGCACTTACATTACGTGAGCATTAAAACGGAATGCATCAAACTCATGTAAATGAAAAATGGACGTACCTAAAATCTCAATTGATATTCAAGACCCTGCAACTAATAAAATATATAGTATTTTAGTAACGGCATAATATTGATAAAAAATATTTTTTCTATATTATTTTAATATTTTCTATATTTTCTAATTCTATATTATAGGAGGAATCTTCATCATCAAAAAATATTTCAAATAACATTGAAATTAGAAAACATAAAATAATAATTTCTTTCTTTACCATCTTGGCACGCTCGCACTGCTTACTTTATTTATTTATTACACTCACGCACCTAAAAGGAACGACTTTTGTTTGTAATTCTAAGCACTTAAGCAGCGAATGAAACGGTTGAAAATAGCGCTTATAGCGTGTGAGCGTCCAAAAAAACGAACGCACCCTAGGACTGCTATTGTTATTGCAGATGAGCCTTATCTTTTCCTAGAGTCTCTCTCTATACTCGTTGCTCATCCTTAATGTACGCAAAATTAATACAATTTCGATACAATGCTAAGGCTAAGTTCGTTTATATATAAAATAATAAACGCGAAGTGATTTATTTATTTATTATAAACTATTTTTGAATGCAGTAAAAAGTACATATCATTGATAACATGATATAAATCTGTATAAAGTAATATATAACACATACATTACAAAATTTTATAATAATGTGATAAATATTTTTTGAAGACTAAAGCTGTGATTTAAAATTGAATTATAAATAAATATGAGACACATATAACGCGTATACACGTATATACACACGATAGAGTCAAATCAATTGCTGAACGATACAATAATATCAAGTGCATCATAATGTTATAAATATTTTTTTATCAATATAAATATGTAACCTAAAAATATGATATAGAAAATCAAACAATTGCACAATTGATAATTATGAATTTATTATCAAATAATTGTGTCACGTGATCAGCATCAATCATTACCGTTTATTTTGAAAAATATAGCGTTGTAACGTTAATGATTATATATATAATAATGTAATAATTATAAGATTGTGTGTATACTGTGGCTACCATTTTATGAAGTGTGTTTTACAGGGTGTGTTCCATTTAACGACTGTACGCTCACGAGCTTCATCTATCCTTGCTTAACTTTCGATGAACAACAAGGAAGAAATAATACCATGAACTTATACTCGTTAAGTGGATTGTACCTATAGAGAAGTGCTATATATATGTATATATATATAGCACATAACACTCTAATAGTGTGGGTAGTGCACGCGCGCGTGTGTATGTCATTTGTATATAACACACAAAAGAACAACGCACACATATATCTTGATTCTGAATAAAATGTAGCTATTGCACAATGCATATATAATATTTATTAATTAATAATCAATTTTTGATGGAATCGTCTTGTTTTACATTACATAATAAACTCTCCAAACTAGATAAATAAATTCTTCTTGTCAAGGAGAACATATGATATTTGAGTATCATATATTAAGATTTTTATTTTTATACAAAAATTTAGTTGATTTTGTTTAGTTGATTTAGTTTAAGTTAAATTGATATTCTTATAATATTAATCAATTTGATTATAAAACATTTTTGTTCTTTTTAGAATGCAATGAGGTTGTTTTATATATATATATAAATATTTTATTAATGTAAATTTTTCAATACAATATTTACTTTTGTTTAAAAAATAAATTTTGAATAACATTTAATATGAAATTAATTTGCAAAAGTAACAATATTTAATAATATACAAATATATGTATATAAAATATGTATACAATTTACAATATGTGTTTTCTATTTATGTTTTTAAATCTTTAGACACAAATTTTTTTACTTCTCCATATATTATATCTCCACATATTATAACATATAGTTTTCATAACTTAATCTGTCTAATTTCGTAATAAGTTTTGTAAGAAAAAAAATTTTGTTTCTTAAGCCATAAAGCAAATAAGAAGACTATGATTGTATAGTAAGATTAAATTTTAAATATCTTTATTTTATTCTTTTAATATATTTTTTGTTTTCACAGAATGCAGTCAAAACAAATTATTCACAGTGCCAAGTTGCATGTTATAGCACGATGGTTTACTCGCAGCAGTATTACACAAGAAAGTAATAAAATGGACAAAATTCCCACACAAACAAACAATGAAACTGTAAAGAAAACTGATGGTGTCTTGGGTAAAAAGTTCAAAAGCTTTTACATAAACCAATTAACCTTTAGACAGCATACACAATGTGACAACTGCAAGCAAAATTTGGTCAAATTCGATTCATAGTAAAATTTCTTTTATATATATTCCACAATAAATTTTTATAATAAATTTTAATTTGATAAAATATATATATATATTTTTTTTAAATAAAATTGATATTTTTATACTACAATTTTCGTATACATGATATATTTATTTTGATTATTACTAAATTTTTATAAAACATTATCAAGATATGGATGATGAGTGACCTAGTTTGTCAACAGAGGGTTAATTGGTAAAATAGTTACTTTATAGAATAAATGAAGCAAATAATTAAAGCGATTAATTTTAGCTTTAATTAAATTATTTTATTTAAATAATATTGTCAAAAATTTTTCTGAAACATGCTACAACTAGCATATTCTTTTTCATTAATTATAAAGAAAATATATATACAAGAAAGCAATTTATTTTATTGAAAATATACTAATATAATTTTTATATATATATATCTATTTATCATATATATTTTTGTAGTTTATATATTTTAGGATCACGGATGCATCGTGTGACTAATTTTGATAAGAGAATGCTGGTTTGGGTAAAACGATATCCAAGTCTTGCAGACATTCCTAAGGATATTACGTATGTATTAAATTTACATTTGTTTATTTAAAATACAAACATTTAAAATCTAAATTTGATTAAAATTATTTATTAATTAAATTATTTTATTAATTATTAATATTTATTATTTATTGATTAAAATTATTTATAACTCAAAATATAATTTTAAATAAATTTAAAACTGTTTTTCTTTAGAGATTTTAATATATTGGCTATTATAAGAAATCTAATAAATGAATTTTATCAAAAATTTTTAATTTATTCAAAATTGCATTTATATTAATTTATGAGCTTTTTGTATTATTAATTTTTCTCATTTAATAAATAGATATTTTCTCTTAAATAGAGTGGACTGTCTACTTGCTGCAAGAAGTAAAGCACGAATTAAGGTTTGTAATTACATGATTGTTGGTACCCTTATTGGTTGTATAGGATCTGTAATACTTGGAAAAAGACAAGCTGCAAAAGGAGAGACTTTAGCTAAACAAAGAGAAGATTGGTTGAAGGAAACCTTAGCACGGGAGAAAAATGAATAAATATGTAAATGTAAAATAATGTAGAAATAACTTAGAAATGTATATTTAAGCAATTTTTTTGAGAAACAAAAAGATAAAATAAATATTAGTGATTGTTATTATTATTTTGTTGTTATATATACTATCTTTAAATAATATTTTTCATATAATATTTTCCATATAACAATAAATATTTAATTATTTGTAAGTGTAATAAATAATGTAGACGTTTTATGACAGATGTTTTCTTTCAATAACGAGGCAAACAAAATACAGTACATTACACTACTTCAGCACGCGCACACATGTTCATGTGCGTACATCTATTGTAAAATTATATATTTAAATGATTATATTTAAAAGCTTAGAACATTAATTTTTTTTTTATAAGATGACACGATTAGGAAGTTGCTGAATCTATACAGCTATTATATGGAAACACAAATGATTAAAATTTTTGAAGTTAAACTTTTTTGAGTACAAGAAATCTCTGTCAATATTATTGACATACAGTACAAAAATTATACAAAGTAATTTAATAATTAAATTTTGCTTACAATCGGTTTGCTGTTTTTTTAAATGTAAAAATTTATTAAATTATTTTATATAATTTTTGTACTGTATGCTAATAAATAAAAAATTGATAATTTTTTTGTGCTTAAAACAATTTGATATCTATAATACTCTACTTATTTGTTTTTAAGTAACAGCTAAATAATTTGGCTTAAAAACAGCAACTTTATAATTGTTATAAGTATAAGAAAGTTAAAACTTATCTCTTAAAATATTTTGCATTTTGTTATTTACGATCCAAAACTATAGCTTACATTTGCATATGATTTATCTGTAGTATAACACATTATAAAAAAGAAAACTTTGTGATAGCATTTGTGACTAATAATATACAATGATTACAGTGGCTAGAAAAATATAAAATTGACATGTCTTTAATTCACAAAACTGATAGCTGCAAGCATGCTTGAAATGATAAAAAAGGGATGTAAAGGTTTAATTTCAGCAACTTCCTAATTGTCATTTTATATGTATTATTATACATTGTGAATATCTGATTTTTATTAGTATTTAAATTATTTGCAAAATAAATAACAATTTCTATGATTTGTTTATATCAT
This sequence comes from Cataglyphis albicans, assembly GCA_038406275.1. Taxonomy (NCBI): domain Eukaryota; kingdom Metazoa; phylum Arthropoda; class Insecta; order Hymenoptera; family Formicidae; genus Cataglyphis; species Cataglyphis albicans. Next base: position 956,004 of record JBCAUJ010000005.1, on the reverse strand, counting down.
ATTTTTATTTATCCTTACAGATGATACAATTGCAATAAAGAGAATTCTCACTCATAAAAGAGAGAGAGAAAGAATTGGTATATATTGTATATCTTCATTACAAAATAACAATGATTTTTGAGAAACAAATTATTGCTAATGTTTATTAATGTTTACAAAATGATTATATATATACCTAGATTGTAGCAACTCATATAATATAGCAATTAGATAACCATATACCAATATATCTTCAGTCTTATTTATTTGCTATTTTTATTTAATCACATGTTCACATGTGATGGTTTATAAAATTCACGGCATCTTTCATAATAAATTTGTACTGTACGTTTTTTAATAACTTCTTCTATATTAAGCTCAGCTTTTAATAATCTCAATGTAGTCTGTTCATTTCTCAAATTTTTCATTAATGTTAGAGTTTCATCACCATTTTCTCTCAAATTTTTTAATTGTACTACTCTTTCCTTAGCGATGTTCAAACATTTCATGATTGCTTGTTCTCTTTGTGTATGCACGGACTTTATTTGTTGGAATAAATCTTTACATTGTGCATTAGGATCCACTTGACCTTTGAATGATTCAGTAGGAACTGTAGTATTCAACATGTAAATTATTTTATCATCTAGCAGTCGCATTTTTTTTAATGTATCCTGAAATACATAATGATTTTCATATTTGCTATTCATATTTAATAATTATGTATTTATATTCTTATTTTACATTGTAAAATGATATAAAAATGTAATATTGTGTATGTATGACATATTTGAGTTTTATATTATATACAGGATGTCTGGCGTCAATTGCCCGTCGTGTGCAGGTAGAGCAGGCAAAACTGAGGAGAAAAGTTCAGGACCATTTTTTTCTATAACGTTTAATAAGAGTTATTATTGAATGAAGTCTGGCCTATCATCGCCGATCTTTGCTAGCTGGATGCACGATCGATGAGCCGCGCGCCCGGTAGTGTGTGAGCGCTCACAATCAGATGTGTACGACAACTCACCGACGTGCGCCCGGCTGAAGATCGGCGATGATAAACTAGACTTCACCTAATAATAACTCTTTTACTAAGCGTTATAAAAAAAAATGGTATAGGACTTTTCTTCTCAGTTTTGCCTGCACACGACGGCTGATGTGATTGATGCCAGACACCCTGTACAGACTCAGAATACTAGTAATTAGTGAAAAAATTGAAATGAGCCAAATAAGAGCCAAAACGCGGGCATTGGTGCGCGAATTATTATTATTACTATTATTATTACTATTATTATTATTATTATTATTATTAATATTATTATTATTATTATTATTATTATTATTATTATTATAATATTTTAATAATGTATATTTTTTTTGAATGTATAGTTTGGACAGTTTTTAAAATACACATTTATTACTAAAATATAACAATAATTCGCGTATCAATACTCGCGCCTTGGTTTTTATTTGTCAGTTTTATCACTGGTATATGTATTTGTACGTTTTACAATTTTCTAATTTTATTTCCCTAAACTTCTAAAGGCCAATTTCACCACCTTTGGTTAGATTACCGACGGCAGGGTGGCAACTGAAATGATAAGAATGCTTGGTTTTCATTTTTATTTTCTGTTGCCACCATGCTGATTTTAACCGTCGATTAACTTAACCAAAGGTAGTAAAATTGGCCCTAAGAAAATTAAACGTTTACATACACACATATGCACGCGCATGCATACACACATCATACATACATAAATACACACACACATACACACACGCCCGCGACACACACGCATGCACGCACACACGCGCGCACGCACGCACAACACACCACACACACAATCTGATATAGCAACCTTTGCTCGATATTACATATACTTGATATTGCTACATATCCATTGTCATCATAAATAAACATGCTGCCATAAATTAAGCTTAATAAGAATGCAGCAAAATCTGTTGCAAACTCATGATTGAATTTGCTAAGCATACTGCTAGCATTTTACTATCTGAATATATAATATATATGATATATTTTTTTCATAATAATGTTGATATTCTATTGTTAAATCAAAGTTATTTTTTACGTTTATTTTTAATCAAAGTTATACACAATATATAATTTTTTCATACAATATATAATAAATTTCTAAAATACCATCAACCGGCATTAATCATAAAAATTTTCAATATTATATTACTTTTTGAAAACTTGAATATTATTAAAAACATGTATATTTGTTATATCCATATAATGGAATGTAGAAATACGCAAGTGTCACTTAAGTTCTATTTTCGGAAATACCTGAAATTCTAAAAAATCGCCACATTCCATACTTGCGGTTGTCATTTTTAGGTTAGAAATTATAGAAACTTTTAACTAAGTGTTCCGTTTGACACTATTTTCGCTTCAAATCTCTTGAAGAAAAATTTTGGCTGTATTATTTGGTGTTTATAAGCATTCTGGCAATACTATATTTGTTGTTGAAACGAAATGATGTCGTTAAAATATTCTGGATTTTTCCTTCCACATTTGCTCTCATTTTATTTCTAATACCTTTAGAACAGTGTTCTCGCTTTTTTGCGCATGCGCGTTAAACGTGGTCTTGATTGCGTTCCGTTTCACGCATAGATCTTGGAAATCTATAATATATGTTACATGAACTATAGATTTTCAGGCATCCCTTGAGGTACGTGTCAAATTTACATATATGTAATACCATGAAGAAAGTAAAAAGACTATTGAACGTTAAAAAATTTTAGTCATAATCGTAAAGCCGTAAGTAAATCAACCAATCACAGTTCAAACATTCTTATTATGTTTAGAATGTTTGATTGTGATTGGTCAATTTTCTTACTACATCATGATTATGACTAAACGTGCACATTTTTAACGTGCAATGGCCTTAAGGGTGCTATTATGTACATTTCTGAACAGCCAATAATTTTGTTTCTTTGTGGCCGACATTTTTTAGCGGCAAATTAAACTGACATATCACTCATTCTTGTATAATTTGCTAAAAATTAATAAAAGGAAAAATAAAAGAAATATAATAAAATAAAAGAAAAAAATAAAATGAATGGCATTCTCAATATGCATATGTTTTATTAAATCATAATAAAAAATCAAATATTTACTTAAAGAAAATAATAACAAATTAATAAAAATTTAAAATAAAATGAATATGTAACGAACAAAACATATTTATCATGCAAATTTATTATATATTCATTAAATATGTACATATATATATATATATATATATATATATATATATATATTATATACATATGTTATAAAATGAATGAAACAGTAAATAAATTATTAAATATAAATTATTAAATATAATTTGTCAATAATAGTCGAATAAATAAACGAATAATTGTCAATATTAATAAAGAATGAGTACAATTTAAACAACAATGGAAAACATATATAAATATTAATATTTTTTGTTTGTTAATCTTTCCATTTTTTTTATATGCGATTGCATTAAAATGGATTAAACAGATATGAGCTATACACAAATAAATATTTATTATTTAAAAAATATTTATTATCATTGTTTTTATTATTATTTATTTTATTAATAAATACAATAGTATTAAAAACGCAACTAGATAGAATAAATGTTTATTTAACATATCATTTTTTACATTAATATTTTTATTTTTGCAAATAACCATCCACTGGTCACTTATAATTCAACTGTAGAAAATCTAAAAACCTAAGATTTTCAAATCCCTTTTTTTCCGTGTAATTTTGGCAACTATTTACTATACATGAAAGCATCTTAATATCAATTCTATCAACACACTCGTATAATTAATCCAGTATTGCAGTACAGACGTCCAAAGGTTAAGTGCTTTTCGACATAAACACAGAAATTTAAAAATGGAGGCGGCTGGTACAATGCGCAGAACAATACGAAAACGCGTTCTCAGTACATCTGAGCACACCTTACTTTCTTTCCACCATGTATAATACTACCAAAGAGAAGCCTGAAAGTATTATATATCGCCACGTCGCCGTTTTTCGTACGATGCTTTTTCTAGGTCGTACACTACAGTGTCACGTACATCCATTTTACGCCGCTTGGAACTACATGGCCACATCCACTTTTCGGAGACATGATAAAACAATCGATTGTTTCATATCCGTGCCCAGATAACAAATTATTCCCACGGTACAGTGAGCAAACGTCGTACTCTACGTATCAATATCGTAAAGGCCATTGCAAGTTAAATTTTAGTCGTAATAATCATAAGGCCGTAAGAAAATTGACTAATTACAATCAAACATTCTAAAACATAATAAGAATGTTTGAACTGTGATTGGTTGATTTACTTACGGCTTTACGATTACGACTAAAATTTTTTAACGTGCAATAGTCTTAACTATTAGGTACGTACGTGCGTACCGTAGGCCGTATGTTACTGATATATCCTACTGATACGCGATATGGCTACCGTAGCGCCACAGTGCACTTGAAATAGGGTGAATGATCGAACGTTGTACTCTCACAATACCAGTAAAGTATCAGAACAAGAATACATTTTTCATCCAAAATACATTATCGGCTGTTTTTCTCTTTTTTTCTCTTTTAATTATTTTTATATTAAAAATTGTATTATAAAAAATTTAAACAACATTTATATAAACATTTACATTTGTACAATTCCTTTTCCTCTCATAATAATCAATATATTTAAATTAAAATTAATTAAAATAAAATAAAATTAAAATAAAACATTTAATATTATGTTATATACATTATACACCATCATAACTAATACTTTGTGTTTGGAATGTGTATATGTATATAATGTAATCTAATTTGTATGTATATATATGTAATTTATATAATTGAATATTTATATAATGTAATGTGTATATGTATGTATATATGTATATGTGTGTGTGTATATATATATATATATATATATATATATATATGTATATATATATATATATATACAGGGTGTCCTGCAAAGATTGTGCCAACGCTCATGAGCCGGTAGTGGACCGTAAACTGAACAGAAAAGTCCTTTACCATTTTGCAATTTTTGCAAATTATTGAAATATTAATTTAAAAGTATTGACAAATGAGCACGCACGCACGCACACACGCACGCACGCACCACGCACGCACCTACCTCATAT
>JBCAUJ010000005.1:911485-929279 GCA_038406275.1 Cataglyphis albicans | reverse complement strand
TATATACAGGGTAGGCCATTTTAATGTATCCACTAAAATATCTTAAAATCTATAAGTTTAAGACAAAAATGTTTTAGACAAAAGTTGTATGGTTTCGAAAGGGCCATAAGGTGATATCATTGGTTTTATCTTGAAGAATTATTTGAAGGTCACATGAAGGTCACATTTAATTTTTTAAATGGAATATTATATTTTTTATTGCAGATTCTTGTAGCCCATCTTAAGAGTTTTCTAAAACATTATGATAGTGTTTTTTTTTTAAGTACTCTCCGAGTTATAAGACTTCAAAATTGCAATATAATTTTACATAAAGTACAAAATATCTTGTCATGTTATGAGGTCAAATTGATTCTTAGAGATCATTCCAAGGTTAAATCAACTTTTCACTTACATGTCTTGACCCCATAACATGACAACATACAAGATATTTTGTATTTTATATAAAAATATTGCAATTTTTAAGTCTTATAACTCATACTTAAAAAGAAAACATTATCATAGTATTTTGGAAAGATCTCAAGAATATGCAAAAAAATATAGTATTCTATTTAAAAAATTAAAGGTGACCTTCATGTGATCTTTAAATAACTCTTCAAGGTCAAACCAATGATATCATCTTATAGCCCCCTCAAAACTGTAAAACTTTTGTGTAAAACATTTTTGTCTTAAACTTATAGATTTTAAGATATTTCAGTGGATACATTAAAATGGCCTACTCTGTATATATAATATAAAATGTATGTATAAGTCTTTTGACATTATTTTCATTTCAAAGCGTTTAACAAGTCAATTAGGACGCAGTATTTTAGACTTTGAAGCAAAAATAGCATCAAGTGGGGTGCACTTATAATCATATTTTGCGATGATGATCGACAAAGTAAAAAACCATCTATAAAATTGGTTTGCTTAAAGTTAAATATACAAAGCTATAAAGTTAAAAACCAGTATATGTTCTTTTCACTAAAATTAATAATTTATTTATTAATTAGATATTTTTAATTAAAAAAAAAATTAATTTTTTATTTTCAATTTTTTTATTTATTTAAAGACAAAATAAAAAAAATTGAAATAGTAAAGTATTTCAATTTCAGACTAAAATATTCTAATTTATAGTTAATATGACTTCCCTTTATCTCAATAACTATTTTTTGAAATTTTCTTGATTTACATATTTATTAGATATATATTTTGAATTAAATTTTGCAAATATAAATCCAGATTTTTCCATGCTGGTTGTAGCGCCTTAAAATAGAAATTATATATATGTGTGTGTGTGTGTGTATATATATATATATACATATACATATACATATATAAAGTGTGTAGAGTCGATCGCACCATTCATCACGTATGCAGGTAGAACAGATAGCACTGAGAAAGTCTTTTACCATTTTGCCAATTTAAAAATATCGCCCAATACGCGCGAGTATTAGTGTGTGGCGAGAAAGAATGACCCAGGATGAATCCAAAAGATTGCGGTTGCTAGGCACGCAACGAAGTTTTGAGAGGAACTCTACAAATGACAACAGTTATGTATAAGCGATACATGATAACGATGGATTCTCGCGTCTAGCAACCACACATCAATAATTTGTCCATTTTTATTATGCGCTAATATTCGCGCACATTGGCCAATATTTTTAAATGAATTTTTTTATAATTATTGCGAAAATCGCAAAATAGTAAAGAAGTTTTCTTCTTGGTTTCATCTGCTCCACCTTCACACGGATAGTCATCATCCGGTGATGCAATTGACTCCGGATACCGGAGGTATATATGTCAACTTTATCATTTAGAAACGTCTACAGATATTCAATCGAGTTTTGGATATTGCAAACACAATCAAAACATATAACAAAAAAAGCCAAGCTTTCATCTGTTTCTATCAAATTAATAGGTCGAATGGTCTCTGCAATCTCCAAATTTAAAAATAATCCAAATTCAAAAATAACAAACATTTGTAAATAATTCTGAATAATGGAATTAATAAATATCCGGAATAAATAATAATAACTCTTATTAAAAAATTTCATCATTACAACTGTAATGTATGAAATCTCTACTCTCAATTCACATTTGCAAAATGTAATTTAAATGTAAATTACCAAGATTTCAAAAAATTATTCAAGTTACAAGAAATCATATTAAATATGAATGAGAATAATATATAATATAAGAAAATATATATAATTATATATGAAAATACTATATTATTTATTTTAATTGATTTTTTGTCACCTTTAAATAATCTTTTAGAAATAAATATGTTATATTTTATACATTAAGTAAAAAATAGATTCTTTTTAGATTAAAAATTTTATAAATAAATTTTTAATTTAACAAAGAAATCTGTATACACATTCTTTCTTTCTGTGTATAATACTTTATGAAGCAGAACAATTTCAGATAAGATGGTTTTTTATTTTTGTCGGTCTTTGTCGTGTGTGCGCACGTATATAAGGGTGCGTGCAAGTTTGTAATAAATATTAATAATACCTCCAAAATTAAACGATGGAATAGTGGTAAATGCTTCCTGCAGTTTTACTGTCTTTTTTTTATTATCTTGTAGTACTTCCACGGGCATTAATTTAAAGATATTATTTAACAGACAAGGAAAAAAATCATTTCTAAAATTCATATCACATGTTAAAAATACATAGAAATAGCACATAAGCTATTATTAATAAAATTAAAATATTGCACTATAAAATATAAGCATATATTCTATAGAATATAAGAATATAGCAATATAGAAATAAATAGAGTATACATCCTGAATATATTATACTCACTTCAATATTTCGGCATATTGATATCGTAAATCACTGTGAGCCTCTGCACACATATCTAACACAATTGTCCACAATAGCAAATATCCTAATGTATATGTATAAGAATCTGTAAATGGTTGGATTGTGCAGCTTATTGTATCACATAATCTAAAAAAATAATAATATAATAAGAAATATACACATATCTAATTAAAAATTGATATAAAATAATTTATTAAAGGAACTTACTTGAACTCCATGAGCATTGCATTCACGATATTTTGTGTATTTAATAACATTGTTTTGAATCTCCTAATATTAAAATTGTTTGATTCAAAATTATCAGATTCGATAAGAATTTTGTCACATTGTACAAGTTTTGGTACTATATGTTTCAATGCATGATAGGCTCCCAATTGAATACTAGGTGTAGGAGATTGTAATAATTTCAAAGACAGTTTTAACATTTCATTGAAATTAATTATTTCAGAGTGTTCGTCTACTTTTTTGAATAATATATTTTTGTCAAGAATACTAATTGATTTTCCTAAACAATCTAATAGTATGATAGATTTTAAAATAACTGTATCTTGAGTGTATAAATCCGCACAAAACATCCAAGTTTTGACAATACCATTATTTATGCAATTAGCAAATACATTCACCCATTCATCCAAAAGTGCAGGAGGTAATTCTGGTATTGGTTCTTGCTTATGTTTGTTCATTAAAGTTTGAACTGCATAATATAATTGATTAACTGCTATCATTAATGCCATTATTTTAATATCAGTATAATTAAGTTCAAAATTAGTAAATAACTGTTGCCATGTAGTAAGAGATATCAAAATAAAATCCCAATGTTCATATTGTAACTTTGATGGAACTTTTTGGACGAGTGTTGTAAGCAATCTTATAACTTCTAGTAGCAAACACAACTGATTCCATGAAATATTAGAAATATCGCGATCTAAAAGTGCGATATCTTTTTTATCATATAACATAATCTTTTCTACAATTGTAGTATAAGTTGTAGTATAAGTTGAACTATCACTTTTGAGACATATCGCAATTCTTGTGACAATGAGTGTATGAATATCGTTATTTGTTAATGATGGAATATTTTGTGGCATCCAATAATTGCTTAAGATTTGAATCGCTTGTACATATGTTTCTTCATTGTATTCTCCTTCATTATTTTTGCAATTTTCATAGTATTTTACAGGATTATCACTCATTTTAAATTCAGCATAATATGTACGAATTATATATGGCAACATATATCCATAATCTGAATGATTTTTTTGTATATGAAATAGTACATCACTATGAATATTTTTCCCAAAATATTTTTCCAAATTGATAAAACTGCTTTTTAATGAATTATAGAGCTTATTAACATCATTATAATGTTTAGAGGCTTTATAATGTTTATTGTATATTTCAGCTATACTAGCCACATATATGATATTTATCAATATCTCTGTAATTTCTGGTAAAGTTAAATCAGATAATTCAACGCTTTCTTTTGAATCTGAAAATGTGTTAATATCTGTAGTATTGGAAATTGTTAATCTATTATACAGATTATTAAGCAAATCTGTGGTAAATAAAGCCCATGATAAACAATTGGTCATATTATCCGAAGTTATATCGTTCATTATATCAATAGACATATAATGCTTGAAAATTCGTATCCTCTTCTCAATATTATGTATATATAAGTTGCCTGTCATTATTTCACCATATATCGCAATAGTGGTTGCTTCTGCAATCCATAATTTTATATCAGATGCTGTTAAAAATAATAGAATGGTTTCACTAATGCAATGAGAATTTGTGTTATTATTATTAATTATAATTTCTAAAACATCTGTTGCTAAATTTATTAATATATCTTTAACATGACATGCATTATATATTTTGCTCCAAATAATAATTGCGCATCTTTTAATAAGCTCATTAAATTCCGAATCAGATAATATCTCATTACTTTTTATAAGCCCTTCTTTCCAACTATTGCGCACAATATCAGCAGTTAAATCATCATATTCTTGAGTGCATAATTCAAAAAACGTTTTCAATATCTGTACAGCACATAATATTATTTGTTTTTGATCCCATATTAAAGTCATTAACCTTGTCATAAATGTAATAAATTCCATAGAGCAATTGTCATTTGTTCCATTTAATGAATTGCAAAATATTGACACAATCTCATTTGCTCCTTCCTCATTTATTAATAAACCTCCAGTTGCTGAAGTTTCAAAAGCTAACAAAATTAGATTCTGATTTTTTTCTAAATTATTGTATCCAGATGAAACAATCTCTTTGGCTACAGAAATTAATAACTTGGTTACACTAGTTTGTGTATACCATTTCTGTATTATAGGATCATTTCTATTACTTTCAGATAAACTACAATATATTACGTTCTTTCTTATTGCCATATCATTTAATTCAATTAATGATTTCAAAACTTTATTCTTTTCTTCATCATTTATATATTTAATAAAATAAAATATTAATTCAATGACTTGTTCCATTATTTCCAAATTTTTCAATAATAAGAATCTTAAGTTATAATTGTAAAATTCAAAGAAATCAAACTTAAATGATTTTGAAAGTGTAACAAACAATTCTCCACTTGCAAAATGTTTTATAAGTTTGTTCAGCTGTTTGATATATTCAATAGATTGCTGATTGTTCATATTATTAAAGTAAATTGTACAGAGTGCATTCACAAACTCGTAAAGTTCCGTGTTAAAAACTGTATCTGTAGAAATATCGGTAACTTTAACTTTTGATTGATTTACATTAAAATTACTTGAATCAAAAAAATTTACTTTTAATTTTTTACGGCTGTGATCTGGTAAATTCTTTAAAGTTAATAAGAATTCAATTTGAGAATCTTTTGTATCTATAGTATGTGATGTTACAATATTTTCTGATATATTTATGAGCTTGGTAAACAACAATCTCAATTCGTTCCAAAATTGCTGCATTAAAGTAATGTATGTTTTATATTCCTCATTCGTACGATTTTTACTCCAATATCGTATTAAATGTGCTACTTTGGCAAAACAAAATTCTTTCATAGAAATGCTATCTGTCATACATGCTTCTATAAATAATATAAGCTGTTTTTTGAGAAGACAAATGCATAAATCTACATTCTCGACATTTATGAGAATTGAATAACGCAAGCATTCGACAAAAGAGGTTGCTATAGCCATTGTTTCTGAACGGCTCATTTGCACACTTTTGGCAAAAAATCCCTGACGCATATTGTCAAAAAAGTTCATGTATAGATCATTGGTATTAACATTCAACTTTGAAAATTGACTAATAAAAGGCAACAAATTTGGATAAACAGTGCTGGCACAGCACTGACCGCCGGACTGTAAAACATGCCATAATTTCGGTAATACGAATTTTTCGATATTTATGACAAGATACCAATCGTCAATTTTAGTTGTAGCTATGAGCATTGATTCCCATACAGCTGATAAAATTCCAGGCTCGGATTCATCAAGACTATTCATAATAGTAGTCAATGTCCTTTTCTTTTCATTTTGTAACAGTTTATCTACATTTTCCATTATAGATGTCAATACATTAAAGAAAGCTGTTTTTATTGACAAAGCATCGTGTTTAGCCAATTTCCAAAACTTTGAATTATTCAAAATTTTGTTATGAATCTCCAAGGTTTTATCTATTTCATGAAGTGGAACTTTTTTGAAATAACAACTATACCCTTGCAGATTCGCTATTAACACTTTCTGATATTTGGCTTCCATTTCTTCTTTAGTAAGAGATTTTTGCATTGATAATGTTTGAGCTGTGTGTACAATGATATTGTCATTAATGTATACTAAAATTTCACGTTGGTAATAAACAATTGCATCAATTATCTTCCATGGTGGAAAAGTATTATTGAAAGAATTGGTAGCAGCTGAAGCTGCTGGAGGATATGTATCATATTGAGAAATAAACCAAGCACCAGCCAATTGTTTTAAATATTTTGCTATGCCTTTTCCTATACGCTTCGCAACTGCTGCATGTGCTAACTGTGCAGCTTCTCTTACTTTATGATCTATATCAATGGATAGAGCACAATATAGTCGTGGCCAAAAAGATAACATGCTTTCTATTATTGATAATTCAGCATCTTGACACAAAGTTGCGAACTCTTGCAATGCCTGTATATATATACTTTTGTCATTTCACAAAATTTATGCAAATTAATTAAATTAATTACCTTGTATTTTGTTGTAGCATCCTTTTTATTCATTTTTTTTAGTATTACTTGAAAACTAGCATCCACACTGTTTATTTCTCCCTCATTTAAGGAACATAAAGATAAACCAGGTAAAACAGGAACATATCCTCCATCTTTAACTGCTGAGAAGCCAATATAATTGGGCATTGCAGTCCCCAAAAGTTCTGCACTACGACTACTATTTGACGGCTAGAAAAGGATTATTTGAAGTTTTATACAATATTTCGAACATATAAAAATAAAAATAATATAAAAAATGTCATTAAAGATATGTAATTACAAATATTGTCATAAACAAATTATTTGTTCAAGTAACAATAATTGTATAAACATATATATCATTAATGAGAATATTTAAATAATGTATACTTATAAGTTATATATTACAATCATCCTTATGCATCATGCTTATAATAATGTATAATTTATATATAATTTTCTTTTACCCGTGCATTGTTTTTGGTTCGATGTGCTTGTTTATTTTTACCCATGTTAAAAATTTGATGTGAGAAGAATTTGAGCAATCTCAATACTTCAATATCTGTGACCTCTGATCTTCTTTTTCTTGATTTGCCTGAGAGACTTCCAGAAGGAATTGTCTATACACCATTAGCTTGATATACTAAATGATTGTGGATTTATATAGGTAGATTGTTTTCTTTAGCGAAGTTAAATAAAAATCAGTATATAGATATTGATATTGTTGCTGATATTGTTAATAAAAGTCAATTACGGAATATCCAGTTGGAAGTTGAGATTAACTTTTTGCAGTGATGAGTGCACTTGAGTTGTCGTATGTGATTGGACAGTGAAAGAAAACACGATTAAGGGCCAACTTCGGCTGCATTCCGTTTCACGCATAAAGCGCATAGATCGCCTGAAAATCTATAGTTCACGTAACATATATTATGGATTTTCAAGCGATATATGCGCTCTATGCGTGAAACGGAATGCAGCCTTCATCATCTTCGGTTAGATTAACCAACGACAGGGTGGCAACTGAAATGATAAGAACGCTTGGTTTTTATTCATCTTCATTTTCTGTTGTCACCCTGCTGATTTTAACCGTTAACTTAACCGAAGGAGGTGAAATTGGTCCTAAGGCCGGTGTAATGTTCTGTCAATTTTAAAAACTATATTTTAGCTAGTAATTAAGTACCGCTATTACCACTGCAAAATACCTATAATATAGGAATATAGAACAATTATTTAATCCATTTGCTTTTACTTCAGTTATTAATTAATTTCATTAATCGCTTATCGTTTTAGTTCCATGGACATTTAACTTAAAACCGAATATATTTTAATTCTTTTAGTAATAATAATCGATTGAGAATTCCTTAGATTGATGAATCAGGAAACATTATTTAGAACTAACTGTACAGCAGTGACTTTCTAGAACTAACCTGCTGATTATTTTAGAAACGGACTTGCAAGCGAACTTCGCATTTGATAATATCGACTAATATCTAACTTGTAAGAGCTTTTAATAATTAATCATACAGACAAATACATAAAAATACATAATAATTACTCACTCTTAAGGAATAAATGCGCCGCACTTTATGAAATCATAAAACGTATATAATAATAAATTGTTGAAAATGTTTATAATTCTTTTATATTATATAGTTATTCAAAACATCACTTTACAAAACTTTCAATACTATTATATTCAATACAATTTAACCTTATAAATAATTAAAATTATAATAATTAAAACAGGTTATTATATAATGCTTCTATAAAAAAATGATTATTATAAAATTAATATGCTTTATTGTAGTATAACGATGCGTACACCGTTACCCGGCCGTCCACCCGCCATCCGATGACCATCGGTCGGGCCAGCACGCGTAATACACCGCTGTCTTATGCCCAATAGTCACGGGACCGTAGAGCGAAGGCGCTATGCGCCCCATTGTATCTAAACCATTGAGCGAGCATAAATATTTATTTATATTTACATTTATACCATCGGTTCAGCATACTGATAATATTGACAAATTAAAAAATTTTAGTCGTAATCATAAGGCCGTAAGAAAATTGACCAATCACAATCAAACATTCTAAACATAATAAGAATGTTTGAACTGTGATTGGTTGATTTACTTACGGCTTTACGATTACGACTAAAATTTTTTAACATGCAATGGCCTTAAGTCTTATTGCTTTCGTTTTTTTATGCCACGGCCCTGGCCAATTTCACTACCTTTGATTAATTTAACCTAAGTTCTTTTATATGTCATGGCCTTAAAAACTCTTGCACTGTGAGGCGATAGCGATAAGAAGGCTTTTACGATTTTCGAAACAAAGTGAAAAATACAAAAGTAAAAAAATTCACTTGAATATTTATAATTTCATTGGTTGAAATTTAGTAAATCTGTTTACTTTTGTAATTTTTACTTTGTTTTAAAAATCGTAATAACTTTTAAGAACAAGGGAATAGTGATAACGTTAAACGATATCTATATCTACTTTTTCGAAAAAGCAGTGTTTTCATTGGATATCGCCTCGCATTGTGCAAGCGCCTTTAACTTTAAGTTTTATTGTGTCATAGTTTTATATCGCTCCTCTGTTAGATTTACTTAAAAACAAACTTTTCGTATAATTCTATAAAAGCCTATTGTGAACTCAGTTGAGATTGGAATTATGGTCGATAATTGCCTAACCAACCGTTAAGCTGCTTTGTTCTAATTGGTCAACTTGCAACAATGGCGGAAAGAATGATTAAGAAAAGATTAAAAATTTGTTAACAATTTTTTTTAAAACGGCAACTACCAAACATTTTTAATGCAGTACCAATCAACGATTAAATGTTTGGTAAAAAAAATCTATAATAGTCAAAATGGAGGGGCTAAAAAAAGATTAAAAATTTGTTTATTTTTTTGTAAAAAAAACGGAAAACTACGAAATGTTTTGAATTTGTTACCAAACAACCACCAAATGATTGATAAAAAAAATTCATAATAGTCAAAGTGGGGGGGCTAACTTTGATTAGTATACTACTCAAAAAAATTTGCCACGTGCTATTATAGGTGAGTAAATCTGCATTGTCAATAATAAAACATTAATTTTATAATAAAATATTTATTTTGTTTTTGAAACAATTACATAAAAGATTTATACATTTTTGATAATAAAACAATAACTGAATAGACTAAAATAATGCACCTTAAATTTTTTTTAGTAATAACTCCCCTTTCCTTGCACTCACGCCACGTGTGTGTGTTGGTGCGCGCGCCCGCGTGCTTCCTGTCCATGTATGTACTTTGGTATATTTCAAACTTTAAATAATTAATTAAAAATTAATTATAAACTAATAACAAACAAAAATAAATGTACTATCATTTACAAACAAAATACAATCAATTTCACATCTATTTTTGTAATTTTATAGTACAGGTTGGCTAGTTTCATGGTCTACAATTAAATAATTAATTAAAAATTAATTATAAACTAACAAACAAAAATAAATGCATTCAATCATCTACAAACAAAATACAATTTATTTCACACATAATTATTTTAAAAAAATCTTACGACTATGTCGTCGGCTTACATCATACGAATGATTCCTATGTATAAAAACGTATAATACCTATAAAACATATAAAATGTATTATACATGGCAAAACTGTAAAAGTCGTATTACACTACGATTTGCTGGTTCGTTTGCAATTAAAGTTATGATTGATGCTTGGGAATTGACCAATCAGAACAAAGCAGCTTGTCAACTAATTCGCAATTGTGAATCCCAAATCCCAACTGCAACCAACTCTCTAAAAAAACAACTTTAAAAAGCGAGATTAATTTAATGAAATAATAAATAATAGAGAAGGAAAATAATCAAAGAAAAATCAGAAAATAATAGAAAAAAAAAATAATAATAAATATTAAATAATAAACAATAAAAAGGAAAATTTTGGTAGATTGCGCATGCACTAGATACTGGCGCTACTGTACATATTAATCATAGACATATAAATTGAACTGAGCATTGCAATATAATTTACTCGAAACAAACGAAAAAACGCGACGACAAGAGGCAGTTATGTTGCGGCTATGTACTGATGATATACAATGCAAAGTGAGCTAATCCGATCGCTCCATAGACACGTTTACAAATCCTATTAGTCTAGGGAATTTTTTTTTAGTTGGTTGATATGACTGCGATTAATTCGATTGCGAATCCGATTACTAAATGTAAACACCCTATGGGTCTGTTCGTTTTAAGGTCGTTCTACATTAATCGCAAGTAATCCATCATACATCCATATTGTCGCAAGTCACAAAAGTCTTGCGATTAGCGTCTTCTTCATTACAGTCGTAAAATCGAAAATGCTATAAAAGCACTCTTGTTTCAGAGCCCCGGGTTATTTTTAACGATCCTTATTAATTTTATATCTGTTTCATTCACATCTGTTTCATCTTCATAAACGCTTGCATCCAAAAACTCATCTTCATTACATTCGAAATCACTCATTATAAAAATAAAATTTTCTACCAATAATTTTGCAGGTTACAATCAGAACACGTACAAACAAACAAGCCAAATAGACGCCATGACAGCAGATCTCGATACTCATTGGCTGTAGCAAAATCGCAGAGACGCAAATTTTGGATTTGGTCAAACCTTGCGATTGCTATTTGCGACTACATTAAGACTGAAAATAGCGCTGCTTGCATTCATGCGTTCAGCTGTTTGCGACTAATGTAGAACGACTTTAATTTAACTGGCTGCACTAATTCAGTGTTTATCTTTTTCTCTCTGTATTGGAAAGAAAAAGATAAACTCTGAACTAGTGTAGCCAGTTCAGCTAAAACAAACAGACCCTATATGTCTATGATATTAATATCAACAGAGAGAAGCCTGAGAGCGGCTATCCCGATATTTTTCGTACGTTAGTTCTTGGTCCTACAGTCCCTGTAACAGAGTCTGGCCAACACTCCATTTTCAAATTCTGCGAAAGAGATAGAAAATACGCCATCCTACTCTAAATGCATGCGCATGACAGTGTTGCTGCTACTATATATGGCTACATATGGAAAGTGCTGAATAGTGATCAGAAGTATATTTGAAAAATAATTCTGCAAAATGAGTGAATGTGCCGCACCTTTTTGCAATAATTCCGACATTATTTTAAATATTTTTTAGATATAGGTAATATAAATTTTAAATCATTTCTCATATCTAAATTTAACGATGTTCACATTTTAAATTGTCATAAATTATATTCCAAAACTATCAGAAGATTTATTGTTTTACGTTTACATATTTATGAAAAGAAAAATATCATGCTTAGTAAATGTAGGTATGATAGCAAATCTATGGCTATGCATAATATTTTTTCTTAATGTACCTTTATCTTGTTTTTTCAATAATTTATTAAATTTAAAAAAATGTTTTGCTTATCATTACATGTTCTATATTTTTATTATTACATAATTTATTATATATTTAAAAAATTTTTAAATATAAATATTTTAATTATAAATTACTATTATAATATTTTTGTTCTTTATTTTTTTCATTTCCTTTTATTTTCTTACTCAAACTGTCTCTTCACACGTTTCTTGTATAATAGAAATTCTTATGCATATATTTTTTCTACTACGCATATTTTTAATTTCAATTTTGACAATTTACTGTTATTGTCATTTCCATTCAAATATCAGCGGAAGTTGCCAAAAAATGGTGGACCAATAAAAAGTTGCTATTACGTGGTCAGACTCTGTTACAGGGACTCTAGAGTTGCGTTCCGTTTCACGTAGTGCGCATAGATCGCTTTGAAATCTATAATATATGTTACGTGAACTGTAGATTTTCAGACGATCTATGCGCTCAATGCATGAAATGGAACGCATTCCAGGACCGAGAGCTAACGTACGAAAAACACCGGTATGGCCGCTCTCAGGCTTCTCTCTAGATTGAATATCACTGCTCGATCCAATTGGAAAATGGAAATCCGATTATTTAAACACCCTATGCGCATCATGTAAGAAATGGAACGTACTGTATATGATTGATGAAAATATAACCTACAAATTATTTGATACATTGTTTGTATCGGGAAAAGAAAATTATATGAGAAAATATAAAACCAATGGTGTCCAAGTAAAAGAAAAAAAAAGTGAAAGTGTCAAAAAAGCCAAAAAACAAGTACTTGATTGATGGCATGTTAAATATCTAAATGTTAAACATCAAAAAAAGATACATTATATGCAGTGATATAATCGAGTGAAAATGTCATTGAAAAGAAAATTGACGCAAGATGATTTGCGTAAGGCAATGACGGAGCAGAAGAAAAAACTCGGCATAAATAAAAAGATCGATTCGCCATTAGCAAAATATCCTTTTGTAAATCTATAAAAAATAATAAAAAAAGAAATACTTTTAATCTTCAAAACATCATTATACATTCTTATTATATGATATTTTATTATATCTTATTATTCAACTCCAATTATAGAATTTTGAGAATTTTACTATGAATGATAAATAGTGGTTCTTTGTACCTTGATTAATATGAATAATTATTAAAATTTTAAGTTGATGTAATTATGAAAAATGAATTAACACATATAAATTTCACACAGACGTTTTAATTATAATATATTTTATAAATAATTTATTTTTCATTATTTTTATATTAGTATATAATTTAATTCTTATAGAAAATAAATTAAAATATTCTTAACTGATAAATACATATACAGATTCAGGTCAACTTATGTGCATTTTATGCAAATTGATTGTACGCAGTGAAACAGTTTGGCCTGTTCACTTAAATTCTAAAATACATAGGGAAAATGTGACATTAGCCAAAACAACTAAATTGGAAACAGAAAGCACTATAAGATCATCAAATATTTTACCATTTAAAAGATCTCTCTCTCCATCTCAAGATATTTCTGTTAAAAAAAAAATAAGAGGAATATTAAAAAATTCCAACTTGTCAGAAGTGCAAACAAAGTCGAACTTATCAATAGATTTTTTTCATAATAATGTGAAACAAATAAATAGTGTATCTATGCAAAAAAATGAAAGCAAAGATTCTACAGCTAGTACCGCAGATATACAATATAAGGAGATAGAAGAAGAAAAAATAAAGGATACAAATCCAACTATTCTTCCAGAAGGATTTTTTGATGATCCAGTAATGGATGCTAAAGTAAGATTAAAATAAAGTAAATATAGCAATATGTATACCTATATACTATCAAAATTTATATTAACAAAATAAAATTTATATTTATATAAATATATTTAATATTTATATAAATATTTATATAAATATTAATATAACATAAGAAATATTTTTAATATATAAATAAAAATTATAAAATATATTAATAAAAATAAAATAAAAAAGATATGAATTAGAAAAACTATTAAATATTCAGTTTATTGTCTCATTAAAGTGCAATAGTATATTCTATTTTATTTTTCTTCAATTATTGTTTTATTTTTCTACTTATTCAATTATTTTTTTGTTTATAGATACGTAACGTTGAATATAAAGATCCGATTGAAGAAGAATGGGAAAAATTCCAAAAAGAAATTAAAGAAGAGACTGCTCAATCTGCACAAATTATTGCTGATGATCAAGAGGAAGCAACAACAGAAAGGCAATTGGATGAAATTGAGGAGCAAATTAGGCATTGGTCTAGGTATTTTCAATATTTCTATATGGGAAAATAATATTTAAAATATATGTGTGTGTATATATATATACACACATTTTTGCATTTATATATATATATATATATATATATATATTTACATACATATATATATATATATATATATATATATATATATATACACACACAGTTTTTTTTATTAATTGATTTTTTTATTAAAGGGTAATAGATCTTGCAAAACACATGGAACAAATTCAAGGTACTGATAGAAAGCAAGAAAATATTGATGATGATGTATTAAGCAGTGATGAAGCAGAATTTGAGGAATTTCTTGATTGGCGAGCAAAAAATTCATATAAATAAAATCTTTTATGTATATACAATGATTTTGTAAATATTCTATATTTTCTTGACAAGAAAATTATTTACTTAAAGTTACAAAACTGTTACATTTATATTTTACTGCAATTTTTTTCGTTAATCATAAAAATATTGCTATAAAAATGATAAATATATTATAGAACTTTTATGTCTTAAAATGATTTGTTACATAGCTGATGAAAGAAATACTAATATCTACAATTAATTTTGCATTAAATATTTTTTACTTAAAAAAAAATTTCTATTTGTTATATTTGATTTTTTTCTTATTCTTATAATTTAACTTTATATATACAGCTAGATTTTTTATTTTACTTAATTTTCTGATGATATGCAAACTTTGTCTCTTTTGCTAGTTTGACTGCTCTAACTCTAAATGATTAAAATATTTACTAATTGTAAGAAAGAAGATCAAATTTTTATGTAATTCTTAGTGTGTAGTGTGTATCATAATATAAGATTTTATTAAAATGAATTAATTTGAAGAATCAGAATATAATAAAGTTTTAGATACATTGATATAGATTACTTTTATTAATCGTTGTGTAAGAGAATTATATATAATATGAAATGTACAATATAAAGATATAAGACATATGCTAAGCTAATAAAATTAATATAGATAAGTAATTACAATGATAGGTTATATAATAGCCGTAGATTCTGCAGAGAAAGCGCTCATTGTCAGTTATCGTCTTGTTAACACTCGACATTGATTCTAAAAGTAACGACGTTGGTTCTAAAAGTAAAAGCCAATCACGTTCAATTGCTAATAAATGACTTTGGCTGGGTTCGGGGAGCACGCTTTTAGCGCTATGAGCGTGCTCTATCCTTGTTCAACTTCAATAAATAACAAAGATGGAGCACGCTTATGTCGCTAAAAGCGTGTTCCCCGAACCCAGCCTTTCTCTGCTCAAACGCGATAAATTTAATATCTGCTTTCATTTTGCAGACACACACACACACACACATACTATTGTTTATAAAATATTGAAAATAAAAGGAAGAGAATATTATATAGCCGGCACTTAATCATATTGTATTTCTTAAATATAATATGATTAAGTGCTTCTATCAATCTATCGTTCTCATTTGATAGCTTTCAGATTATGCAATATTATAGTTGTTTGATGAGATTATAATAAGTACGATACAATGTGACTAAGTACAATCAATAAGCGAGTTTTGCTTGTAATTATTGTTGCTGTCCACGCTGCATTCCAAAACGATATTTATTTCTTAAATGCGTAAATCTACATTTATGTATATTTAGATCAATACTATCTATACATTGATGCAATTTTACGCACTGGATGTCCCATTTAATGTGAGCATTTAGATCTAGAACACTCCAATATCTCCATTATTTCTTAAAATAAGAAGAAACGTCAAATAAAAAAATTATTTTGTGTCAAAAAAGCAACTGTTATGATAATATTGGGCATAACTAAGAGCAGAGATTAATTTATCATCAGCTACAAAAATATATCGTAATTAAATGGACATTGTTTTGAATAATTGTCTGTTGAAATTTTCTTTACTCATCTCTTTATCATAAATTATTCCATAATTTATATGTTCTCATACATTCCATACTTTATATGTTTTCATTTTTCATACTCATTGTCAGTCACGTAAAGATCATAAAATACTATTTCCGAGATATGCGATTTTAAAGTTTCACAGTTTTAATGCATTTTCTGTTATAAAATAAGGAAAAATAAAGTTTGGTTACGTATTTGTGTAAAGTAGACGTGAAAAAAAGTGTTTTTGTCCAGAGACACTTTTTGGGTTTTTTCTGCTTTCCACGCAAAGCAAAGTTCAACGTAAACCGTGTGTTTAATTTTGTGATAGTGAAACCCAATCCATAGAGGAAGGAGCGGAACATATTGCCTCCACGCATATACTTTTTAATGCGAAATGAGGTTTCACATGAGTTTCACAACTTTCCACTTTATATTTACCAAAAAAATATAAATAACACTTATCCAGCTGGGTAAGCTGAAAATGCTTTTCTAATTGCATTTAAAATGCCAATTGTAAAATACTTTAAAAAATATATTTAAAATGCAAAATATAAAATGAGTTTTTCGAATCTATTTTAAATATAAAATGGGTAAATTGGTATTTTAAATGGTTTTCAAATGTAAAATGACTTTTTCTTTTATATGTAATTTATTGAAGTATTCATATTATAATTTGCATTTTATTTGATAATTTGATAACTTTATTCTCGAAAGTTAAACAAGGACAAATGATGCTCACCGTTAAGTGGAGTTTCGTTCTTGGAAATGTAAACAGACATTTTTTTACATCTGTTTTACACAAATGCAACGTAAACAAACTTTATTTTTCGTTATTTTATAACAAAAAAGCATTAAAACTGTAAAACTTTAAAATCGCATATCTTGGAAACGATTGGACAAAAATTTTTTTTAATTATTTTTCCCGTGTTTCTGCATTCATTCAAGCAATCAAAAATGTCTTCAGAAACGACGCTTCAAATAAGGGCCCTAGTTATCGTAATCGTGCCGCACAATTTTTTTCTTTGAAGTCTTTTAAAAATAAAGGAGAGATATTTTAGATGCTCAAATTATACATACAAGATATTATTCTCAAAATAACAAAAATATTTTGGATAAATAAAGTTAATAAAGATTTTATTATTTATATATATATATATGCGATTGACTCCGGACACCCTGTATAAATATAT
>JBCAUJ010000005.1:890968-902050 GCA_038406275.1 Cataglyphis albicans | reverse complement strand
AGAGAGAGAGAGAGAGAGAGAGAGAGAGAGAGAGAGAGAGAGAGAGAGAGAGAGAGAGAGAGAGAGAGAGAGATATGCCACTTGCAAACATTCTCTTCTGGTCCCGTTCGCATTGGCTTACCGCGAACCAATCAAGTCGTAGCGTTGCTTTTGATGTAAAGGATTAAATGAACATTAATCCCACGATCATCTTTTCGCATCTCGATGATGTAGCATTATACTGAGGAAACTTTCAGAGAAAAGGCTTGCGTTTCATCGCGATCATCGTTTCTACATTGAAATCTTTTCCACTGTTTTCTCTATTGATTTTAAATATAATCTAGATTGTGGATCCGATCAATATTAATCAAGGAAACGATCCATGCAACAATTGTACCGCAATTGTTCTATGCTATATGGATGTCAAGTTCGTTTTTATATTTCTCTCAATAATAACTACTGTATCAATAATTTACAATTGCGGATGCTATTTTCTATTATGATGGTTTTCTTTACATTAATGTATAGATATTTCTATACTTCTGAAATATTCGTTTACTGCATCTTCTTAATGTATCGATGACAATATCAATATTATATATTATGTAATCCTCATTAAACATACTAATTAAATGCGGTGCTAAAACCGCTTGGTCCGAGAAATGTATTCACGCTACACAATGATATTGATGTGCGTTTTGATTGAAAGTTGAAACATTAGCATGAAGCAAATCGATGAAGGATTATGTATATTAATAATTAAATGAGTAATAAAATTACATCATCATCATACAAATTGATATGACAATTCCCATATAGCGTAGAACATTGCAACAATATTGCGACAAAGTTGCAATGTTGTTGTAATGTTTTGTATGCTGTACAAGTTTTCATATCTTTCAAGTTTATCTAATGCTAATGCATCGCGATTAAATATTTTATTAATAACGTTCTCCTAAATAATGTGTTTTTTCTTCTAAAGTCTTTTACGATATTTCGCAACTCAAATATATTGAATATATGTATCTATAATACGTGTATTAACTAATATATTACCGCAAATAACTTTATACATACATTCTATGATACATATATATAGATTGTCTGATAATAATTACTCCATCTGTAATGTATAGATAAAGCGGACTAAATCAAACATGAAAGTCATTTATCATTTTTTTGTATAATGCTTAATAAAGGAATTATCATTGAGTAAAGTCTGGCCAATCATCGCTGATCTTTAGCTGGACGCACGTTAGTGAGCCGCGCGCCTAGTAGTGATGCGCCGAACATTACCAGGTACCCGGCTTCAGATCGGCGATGATTGGCCAAACTTTACTCAATAATAATTCTTTTATTAAACATTATACAAAAAAATGATAAAGAACTTTCCTGCTTGGTTTAATTCGCTATATCTGCACATTACGGTCAATTATTATCAGACACTATGTAAATGTATACTTAAAACGGCTTATTTTAATATCTCATCAAGTTAATATCAATAATTAATTCAAAATTGGATGCCTTTATGATAATTCGATTGCTGCTAATCTATTAAAATGTTTTTTATTTGCATTTGCTATTATTAAAAAAGCACAATAGGTTTTCGAGTAATTCGTATTACTCATAATTTATATCATTTTACAACACGCTGCGTGTATTTTTTTTTAAATTGATTTTTTTATAACATCTATTAAGATAAT
This sequence comes from Cataglyphis albicans, assembly GCA_038406275.1. Classification (NCBI taxonomy): domain Eukaryota; kingdom Metazoa; phylum Arthropoda; class Insecta; order Hymenoptera; family Formicidae; genus Cataglyphis; species Cataglyphis albicans. The sequence continues at coordinate 900,368 of JBCAUJ010000005.1, read as the reverse complement.
ACAGAAAATTAATTTAAAATTAATATTCTGATAATGTGATAATTATCAATTAATTATGTTTCATTAAATATGAAAATATCAAATTATCAAAAAAGAGGCATGTTAAAAAGATCTTTTGTAATTACTATAACTAAATGATTCTTTTACTATTATTAAAAAACGCAGTAAGATCTGCGTATTATTGTTAACTTATGCTTTGAAGTCGAAATTTTGACACTTGACTCGTCAGTATTGTGATTTATCTAAGCAAAATAATTTTCAATGATACTTGAACTATTAAACACGAAATTTTCATTCTTTATGTATTTAATAAAAATAAATCGACAGAACCAATTATTCGTCAGTTGAAAATATATAAAGATAGCGATCTTTGTGTAGTGTCATGTGTTGGTTATGCAAGACTAGAAATAAACGAGATTGTCGATCGGACCATTTGTTGCGGTGGAAAGACGATTTATTTTGCCTTTACGTCGAAGATCTCGACGGTGATGTTTTCCACGGGATCAGTGATGTTGTTCATATGATTCGGCGATTTGTTAGATTTCACCGAAATAGCCGAAGCGTTTCCACTGCTGGTGGGACTTCCACGACGAGGAGATCCTGGCGACAGAGATTTTCTTGCTAAAGTATCGCGTGCTTTCGCATGAAAGCGCGGCAGCACGAACGAAAAGCCAGAATAATTTTAAGCATGAGGACCTGTGCGAAAGAAACGCATTAGTCAGAGCAAAATAGACATAATGTAGGACAGTCACGCACGCGCGCGTGCGTGTGTGCGTGTACGTGTGTGTGTGTGTGTGTGTGTGTGTGTGTGTGTGTGTGTGTGTGTGTGTGTGTGTGTGTGTGTGTGTGTGTGTGTGTTGTGTGTGTATGTATGTGTATTCATATGGCATTTTTCACAATAATTTCATTCTAACAATAAATAAAAACTGTCATATGAACATGAATCCTATTCTCCATACTTACATAGTCACAGCCCAGGAAAAAACTCACATATAAATATATATACATATATGTAATATTTATAAATATATACAAATATATATGATTATATATGACCATATATAATCACACATACTCTCTTATAATATATACATACATACATACGTACATATGTACATATGTACATATGTACATACGTACATACGTACATACATATATATATATATATATATATATGTATATATATATAATATATATGTATATGTATCCCTAATGAAAAGTGATCCCTCATGAAACTCCTGAAGTGTTTTTTGACACGCATTAATCGAATCTATTGTTGCCGTTTTTCCGCGTGTCCGATTGGCGGTATGATGAGAGGTGTAAATATTTTATCATTCGAGTTCAGTTCGGTGATTTCGGTATTTTCGGTTTGATAGTTCGGTGACGTTTCGTACATTGTGAATATCCGGTTCATAAATATTCATAATAATAATTCGTAAAAAGTGTTTGAAGGAAGCAAGAAAGAGGGAGGAAAAGAGTTGGAGGAAAAGGAGTTATTGAAAGATTATTGATGTTAATTTAATTTTAAGAGAGATAGAAAGAGAGAAAGAAAAAGGAAAGCAGAAAGCTTAATTTAAAATTACAGAAGAGGAATAATAAGTAAAAGAGAGGAAAAGAAAAAGAAATATAAGGAAAAGGAATATAAGGTAATAATATTTTTTAAATATTACTAATATTATTATCTAATATAAAATTATTTTTCCTTTTATTAATATTATTTTATATTTTTTTAAATTTCAAGAGAGGGATAGAGAGAGAAAGAGAAAGAGAGAGAAGAAAAGAAAAAAAAAGATTTAATAAAATTTATTTAAATTTATTAAGATTTATTTTAATTTAAAGAAGTTGAAGAATAAGAAATGCGTGCTTGGTTGATGATCGAGTGAGTTGAGTTTTTCAATGCGCATACGCAAAGGAGAAAAATCTGCTTTATATTATACGCAATTATACGCATTATAGTATACGCAATTAAAGGTCCTTGCACAATGTTAGGCTACAGGCAACTGAAATAGGGAATAACACAGGTAACAAATCCAACGCATCGAAAATTTTGTTTCTATTGTCTATTCCATATTCCATTAGGCATATATAATCTGGTAATTTGAAATGTTTACGCACAATGAAATATGGAATAAGAACAGATTTTCTGACTACGCTTAAATTTCTAATTACGTTTAAGGCTCTTGCATAATGAGAAACGATAGGAATAAGGGAATAGCGATAGCGATAAACGATATCCAATGAGAAATCTGCTTTTTCGAAAAAGCAGTATTCTTATTGGATATTGTCTATCGCTATCACTATCCCTTATTCTTATCGCTATCGCCTCGCATTAAAAGGGCCTTTATTATATGCCACCCCTAATCGAGTTTAATAACGTCCGTAGTTTTAAGATTGGTCAATCATAGTCATTCTTTTGAAGAATGAAATGACTGAGATTGGGCAATAAAGGGCCTTAAACGAAGAATATTATTAAATCCGATTAGGAATGACGTGTAAATAACAATCCGATATGGAATGAATGTAACATAATATATCTAGACTGAGTGTTGAGAAATGGGAGTAAAGATGCACATAGAAAAGAATAAATTCTGTTTTGTACCCCTTGCTTTTTCTCTCATTCGTGCGTAGCATAGTAAAAGAGAGCGCTAAGTGAGAGAGAAAGGGAGAGAGAGGGAGGGAGGGAGGGAGGGAGGGAGGGAGGGAGGGAGGGAGGGAGAGAGGGAGGGGGAGAGAGGGAGGGGGAGAGAGAGAGGGGGAGAGAGAGAGGGGGAGAGAGAGAGGGGGAGAGAGAGGGGAGAGAGAGGGGGGAGAGAGAGAGGGGGAGAGAGGGGGGAGAGAGGGGGGAGAGAGGGGGGAGAGAGAGGGGGAGAGAGAGGGGGAGAGAGAGGGAGGGAGAGAGAGAGGGGAGAGAGAGGGGGGGGAGAGGGGGAGAGAGAGGGGGGGAGAGGGGGGAGAGAGAGGGGGGGAGAGAGAGAGAGAGAGAGAGGAAGAGAGAGAAGGAAGAAAGAGAAAGAAAATATAAATAAAGAAAAGTATGTTTATCATAAATAAATTAATAAAAATCAATAAATAAATAAATTATGATTGGTGCGTAATAAACTAACATTTAGTTGTTTTTGTTTTATTTATTTCTTTTCAAAACGTCTAGATTTTTTATGAAATATAATTACATTTTCAAATCATAGCTAAAATAAAATGTCTTAATTTGACTAAGATTTCTAGTTCTTTCATAAAGCGATAACAAGTAATCTATAAAAAACGCAATGATTTAGTATTTTATATTATATATTAAATTATTTTCATTATTTTATATACAGATCTTACTTTATATAAAAAAGTTTAAACTAAGAATTTTTCAAAAATCTATGCAATAATTCTTTTGATGAATGTATATTATTTTTTTTAAATATTTAATTATTTTATTAAATATCTTTTATATAAAAAAATAAATATGCACATAATAAATAATATTACTTTTTTACAGACAAATAAAAAAGTAAAAGATTAAAACTTACAATTAAGAATTACGAAGCAACTATTGAATAAAAATAATCAATATTTTACTGCAATTGAAATATACTAGAGGATATAAAAGACGAAATTAAAGGTAATAAAATATATATGTATATATATAATTAAATAATTTAAATAAAATAATAATAAGAGGAAGAAAGAGATATGTGAAACGCAGAAATAGGAAAGGATAGACAGAATTTTGGTTAAAGCTAGAAGTGGAAAGTAGAGTAAGTAGGGAGAAAGAAACAGAGGATTTAGAGAAAAGAATTTTAATATGGAATCTAGCAGGAATAAACAAGGATAGAAACTGCTGGAAATTTATAGCAAAGTTTGATTTTATGTGTATTAGAAACATGGATAGAAGAAAAAATTTGATTCAGATTAAAAGGAAGACTGTCTCCATCACATGAATGGAAATATATTTATGCAACAAAGGGAAAAAAGAAAGGTAAGACTAAAGAAGCGATGATTATAGAAATTAGGAAAGAATGAGGAAAGGGAAGTAAAGAATTAGACAAAAAAGTAGAGGAAGGAATCAATATCTAGGATCAAGGAAAATAAAAGGAGAGAGGTGGTAATTGTATCAATTTATAATTCGGGTGAATTGATGGGAGATAATGGAGAGGACAATTAGAAAGATATTAGAAGAAAATAAAGACAAATATATAATAATAGGCGGTAATTTTAATATAAGGAAAATTGGGAAAAATTAATTGGGGAAAAAGGAGGATTTGAAGAGAAATATATAGAAATACATAGGCAGAGCAAAGACAAAGTAGTAGGCAATATAAGAATGAAATTAATAAGTTTAGTTGAGAATATAGGAGGTTATATATTAAATGGAACATGTATGGGTAATGAGGAAGGAGAATATACATATGTAGGATCAAGATGAAGTACAGATAAAGTAATAGATTATGTGACAGTAAATGAATATTGTCATGATGTAATAGATAATTTTGAGATAGATGAGAAAATGGAATCGGATCATAACGGTATTAAGAGGAGAGAAGGAGATAATTCAAGAAGAATCTACGGAAAAGGAAGAAAGAAAAACAACAAATTGGAATAAAGAAGATAGACTTCTGTATAGAGGAAATACAGACAAGGCTGACTGGGAAAAGATACAATAAGAGAATAAAGTGGAAGAAATTTGAATGAAACTTAAAAGTTTGATGTAAGATTTGTTAATAAAGAAAAAAAAGAGGTTAATAAAAAAGGTGATAGGGTTACATTATTATAACTGGAATGTACAAAAAAGAAAAGAGAAATATACAGGGCCCAAAGGAAATGGAGAAGTGGATTGTTAAATAGAGAGGAATATTTAGAGAAAAGAAAGTTAAGAGTACTATTAGAAGAGAAGAGAAGAAAGAAGAACAAAGAGGAAGAAAAGAAATTAAGGGGATTAAAGAAGGAGTCGGCGATATGGAAATTTATTAATAAAAAAATAGGTAAAAAGAAGATATGGACAATGAACAATGTAGGCAAAGAAGAATGGAAAGATTATTTCGTGGATTTACTAGAGGAAAATGAAGCAAAAGACGCTAGAAGAAAGGAAGAGAAGAATGGAAAAGATAAAGAAGAAGAGATAAGAGATTTGAGGAAATAGATGAAGAAGAAATAATAGAGGCAGTAAAGAGATTGAAAATTAAAAAGGCAACAGGAATTGACGAGATGGAAGCATAAAGATATGGGGGATTAACGATAAAGAAAGGAATAATGGATATATTGAAGGAAATAGAGAAAAGGGGGAATTACCAGAAAATTGGAAAATAAGCGTAGTAGTTCCGCTATATAAAAAAGGAGATCAGGATAGAGAGATAGAAAATTATAGAGGAATTTCTCTGTTATATTCAGCATATAAGATTTACGCAGAAATTCTAAGAAAAAGGAAGAGCAAATGGAAAGGAAGAAATTACTGCCAGAAAGTCAAAAAGATTTTAGAAATAAAAGAGAAACAATATAAATAATATATTTATATTGAACACACACATTATGCAAAGGAAGAAAGGAAAAAAAGGATGGGAAAATATATGCTTTATTTGTAGATTTTAAAACAGCATTTGATAATGTTGACAGGAAGAAATTGTGAAAAATGTGGAAGAAAAAGAAATAGAAAAAAGTTTAATTAGAAAAATGAAGAAAATATATGAAGATACGAAAATGGTAATATGATCAAAGAAAGTTTATCAAGATACTTCAAGATGTAGAAGGGAGTGAGACAGGGGTGTGTGATGAATCCAATTCTCTTTAATTTGTATATTGCAGATTTAGATAAAGAAAGGGAATAGAAGGTATAAAAGGGAAAGGATAGGATTTGGTCATTAGTATACGCAGATAATATGTTTTACTGGTTAAAAATAGAAATGCACTTTTGAATGATACATTTAAGAAATTTTGTAAGGAAATAAACCTGATGCTGAAATGTAGAAAAAACAAAGGTTTTAGTATTTAATAGGAAGAGGAAAGAAAAGATGGAAAAATGATTCTGGGGTAAAAAAAATTATTGAGAAGGTACAGAATTTTAAATATTTAGGCTTTACATTTAATAGTAAAAGAGGGTACACATCACATCAAAGAATTAGAGGAAAGGAAGCGACAATAAGATATGAAGTTTAGGAGAAAGAATTTGCAAAGATGATTTTAGTAGGAGAGCTTTAATGGACTCTTTTTTAAATATTTGGTACATTGTGTGATGACATAGATAGGGATAGAAATATAGGGATGGGAAGAGAAAAAAGAATTGGAAAAGATTATGTTAAACTATGTAAGATGGATATTTAAAATAGATTTCTGTACACCAAGGTATCTAATAATGAAGGAACTAGCAATTGAAAAGTTAAAAAATAGAACGAGGTATTAGAGCAAGAAGGTATGAGGTGAAAATAAAAAAAATGGAGGAAACAAGATGAGTAAAATGTTGTTGGAAGGAAAATAGAAAATGGGAAGAAAAAGATCAATATAAGAAGGAGAAAGATATTATAATAAAAATGGGTGGGATATGATAGATATTATAATATATGATAAAATAGAAGACGAGAAAAATTTTGAAAAAAAAGCTAAAGAAAAAAGACAAAAATTTACAAAAGCAATGGGAAATTGGAAGAACTGATGAGGCAAAGTATAATAAGAGATACAAAGAAATAATTTTGATAGAAAAAAAGCCAAAGTATTTGAAAAGGAGAAATATAGAAGATTGTGGTAAGGGAGAAGAAATTAGAATTTTAGTAAGACTGAGATTAGGTAATATGAAGGAAGGAAATAAATATTGATTAGAAGATCAAAAGCACATATGTGTGTCCTGCAAAAATAATTGGGACAATTTGTACAATTATATAGGGGAATGTGAGGTAACTAAAAACTGGTTCAAAAATATAGGCAATAATATAAAGAGTTGAATTAATAGAATAAGGCATGATGAACTAGATACAGAAAAAGGAAGGATGTTATGGAAACTGCGAAAAGAAAAGAAGAGGATAATAAAAGAAAAGAAGGAAAAAATAGAGGATATTAATATAGAGGATAATAATAAAGACTGTGCCTAGTCTAGAGTTAACTGTTGATTGTAATATAAGATATAAAAGATTGAATGCATGATTAAGAACAAAGTATAAACCAATCCACTTCTTGCTGTCTAATAGAAGTTAATAAATATCTTTAATAATATAATAATATTATTTATATATATTTATAATAATATATTATTATAAATATATATAATAATATAATATATTATTTTAAATTTAAGTTATAATAATGTATGTTATTATTATACTGATATATTATGGTTAATGTGTTGAATTTATTCAATATTAAAAGATAGATATCAAAAGATATAGATATCAAATAATTTCAAAGATATAGATATCAAAAAATTTAAATTGAAAGTTAAATTAATTATAATATAAACATAATGGTAATTTTTAAATATTTTTTAAAATTATTTTCTAATAATTATTTGAATAATTACAATATAATTTATTTAATAATAAATATTTAATTTTCAAAAATGATTTTGTTTCATTAAATTAAATTATAATTTATTTTTAAATTAAATTAAATTAATATTAAAATTAGTTTCTTAAATTAAATTAATTAATATTAAAATTAGTATTAAAAATAATATTAATTAATATTAAAAAATAGAATTATTTTTATAAAATTAATTTAAGATATATAAATTAATTTAAAAGTTCTAAATACTTTTTACAAAAGAATTCTATTTGATTTATTTTAAAATTTATAAAAAATATTAAAATCTGAAATAAACTGACATTAACATTAATATTGAATTATTGATATATACTAATACATTATTGAATTATTAAAGTGCTAAATTGATTATTGAATTATTAAAATATTCAAATGTTGCCATGATTATTAGATTATTAAACTATTAAATATATTAAACGAAAAGAAATGAACTGAATTAATGATGTAAAAAAAATGATAAAGTAAATGAAAATGAAAATTGAAGGGATTTTTATTTAAAAAGATTAATTGAATATTGATGATTACGTTTCTATAGAATTTTAATTATAATTATTAATATGCATTTACAACTTTTAGAAGTAGAAATAAAAATCAAAGAAAAAAATAAAATTAATAAGTTTTGAAGGCTTGAATTCAAAATATGCCACTGTGTTTGCTTGGATATGCTTGGATGATTATTCAATTGAAAAATCTTAAAATATGAAAAATATGAATAATCCATAATTAAGAAACTAAAATTTTTCCTAAGAGATATTTTAAAGTGCACATATACGGAAGGAAGGGACAAGTCTGTAATAGATAGATAGTAATCACATTTTAAGCAATCATATTTATGTGATTATGATTATGTTTTGAAAAAGAAAAAAAAGAAAAAAAGAGAGGAAAGGGAAGTGGAAGGAAGATGATAGAAAAAAATATAGGAAAAATTTAGAAGTGAGGAAAATAAAGTGATGATAGAGAAAATTGAAAAAATGAGTGAAAGAATATAAAAAGAAATTGTAAAGAGGTAAAAGAAAAAAAAAGGAAAGAGATGGAGGGATAAGGTGAGATACAGGACGAAAATATTGGAATATAATAAGTTATGTGAGAAATAATAAAAAGAAGAAAAAGAAAATAGAAGAAGTAAGTGTGTGAGGCGAACAGAAAGGTAAAGCTATAGAAGATAATGAATAATAAGAAGAGAAAAAAATTGCGCTTATGGTCACTGAGATAAAAAAACTAATATTTGGAGATATGTTTGTCAGTAATAAAGAATCTAAATAAGATAAAAAATAAGAAATATAATGAAAATTTAAGCAAAATTAATTAAATCTTTAAACAAATGCATAATTGTTTTATTTTAACGACATTGACCGGTATATATCAATTATCAAAATATGATAAATCCAAAAAATTAATGGTTATTTAGTTTGTTTTTTGATTAAATATTTTCTTTGCTTTTGCTGTAACATCTGTTTTTAATAAAACATTTTCAATGATTAAATGATAAGTAACAATGTTTAAAAATCTATTCTTGAATTTAATATAGAAGAATTTACTATTTATATTACTATTATTATTATTATTATTATTATTATTATACATTATCTTATATTGTTTAAAGTATATTTTTTTAGTTTAAGTTTATTTTCTGACTAGTATAGCAGAAAAATAATTATCTTAAAAAATCTTAAATGAGAATTTTGATATTTTAATTACTATTTATTGTACATATATTTATTGAGAATGAAGTGTATACTGGTAATGGAGATAGAAGACGCGCGCTAGTATGTATATATATATATATATATATATATATATATATATATATATATATATATGTAACACATCACTCAATAAGTCCCCCGTCTGACACATATATGGCAACTAATTGTTGACAGACCCACGTGAT
>JBCAUJ010000005.1:880445-890868 GCA_038406275.1 Cataglyphis albicans | reverse complement strand
AGCTCAGATCAAAAAATGGTAAAGGACTTTTCTGTTCAGTATACTGTACTCTACCCACTCACGAGCGTTGGCACAATTTTTGCAGGACACCTTGTATATATATATATATATATACTAGCGCGCGCCTTCTATGTCCATTACCAGTATACACTTCATTCTCAATAAATATATGTACAATATATATATATATAATTTGTGAGTATATTTGCAAACCAAACTTTTCTAGTCAGATTAAAATAAAAATTTTTTTTATATAGAAGTTAATTTCTATTTTATATCTTAAGCAGATAATAACAAACGATTTTTACTCTTTTGGACAAAAGTTCGAATAGAAAATAAGATGAAAATTGGACACTTATTATGTTCAATTTTCTAAAAATCAGTTTGGTATATTGAATTTCTTTGTAATAGAGCTACACCAGTTCTAACCCTGATCCTCTGATGGAGATGGGGGTGCGGGTCAAGGGGAAGCTGCGCGGGGGACTTGAGAGCGCGAGGGTCTGACATCGCGTGGGCAGGAGACCGCTTATCGCGGGAGCGAACATATATGACCGGTGCGTATATACAAAGGCGAACACCAATGTCCAGCTGCTATAATATATAAACATTATAAACAATTAGCGTATATTGCACGTGCGGTCACTGGGTGAACACTGGGAATTTTTTCTAGGAAGTGCCGTTGACGTTATCTCTCTCTAAGGGATACATTATCGCACCTTTGTCTCACACCTATGATAACATTATTCTTCTGCCATATCCACGCGAACACCTCGCGCTATTCTTTCCCAACACATTATAAATGCCTCTCACTATTCCTATCCCATTATATATGCGAACACTATTTCTCTCTTACGTCTATGCAAACATATCGCGCTATCTCTCTTTCACATCGTACCTTCACATTTCTTCCCCCGTGACGCATTAACGCTGATGTATGTCTGCTAATTTATAAATTCTATAAACAAAATAGACGTCACACCTGTTTACGAACTCTCGTACGTTAGAAACTTAAAACCGCGTGGATGCGAAGATGGAAAGAGACGGATCGGATATTCGAACTCTAAAGACTGCACAGCAAACCTAGGGGTTTTTAAACGAAAGATAAAGAGAAGAATGACGCAACTATAGATGATCCGTAGTCGAATGAAATATATATAACGAAGAACAAAAGGCGTCAAAACTGCAGTATATACGATTTGAGATATACATCGATCGAAAAAAGTATAGCGGATACTGTATTGTGTGCCAAATGTTCAGTAGAAGATTTTTTGATGATCTTTGATAATAATCTAGAAAAATGGAAAGAGACAATAATTTCGAGACGATATTAGACTGAGTTTGATGAAGATCACGCATTGTCAAATGACAGTAATTACATTAATGATCAAAGTGAGAATCTTACGAAAAGAGTTGATAAGATAGTGTCTCATTCGGAAATCATTACGCTAAACGGACGAACAAAGTGTTGTACCATCTAATTTTGTTATTCCATAGGTGGTGCTTTAGCTGTATGTATTTCGTGCATGATTGCTATATCAGACATTGATTTCGGATACATATATGCTATTCGGAAGCATGTAATTGATTTACATGATGCAGTGGATGGTCGATACTGCTCCAATTGCAGGAATCAGCATTGTATCAGATATTTCCATGTAATATGTGTCCAATTTGCACACAATAAAAAGAAGAAAAAACATGGAAAACATCGAATCGCGATCTGTTGGAGCTGTCGCATCAAGTCGCTTAGGCGAATATTTCGCGTGGGCGCAATAGTGCGAAGAATTTATTAAAAAGTTCGAAGAAAGCAATCTTGTCAAGCGTCCGGCTCTAGATCGGAGTTTGACAATCTTTGGTGGCCAGAATCGCGCGACTTTAAATACTCGATAATAGAGACAGTTCCTAGTGGTAGTGATTATAGTGACAATAATGCGGAAAAACTCGTTTGGCATAAAATATCACGTTCGAAAACCGTATATTGTCCGGTGCGGTGGACAAACTATATCAAATCGCGTTAATTTCTCGAGGACGTCAAAAACATTGTGCTCGAGCACATGCAAAATGTGATGAAAAAACATTTTAATGTGAAAGTAAATACTGTGTTCAACGGCGAATTTGTGACAGGTGACAAGCGCGCAAATAAAAGCATAAATACGAAAAACTATTAAATGAACTATTTCACACGTCCGATTTATGCAAATAGTACGAGCAGCGCGTTATCGAGCCCATTCTAACATCGCTCGAAGAATTTCAAGAACGCGACAGTGACTGGGCTTTGTCGCGAATACTTGATTTACATACTATAAACTAGTATAAACAAGTATAATCTAATGCGCGCGGGATATAATTTAAAATTACCGCGAGAAATAATGTTGAAAAGAGCGATGATAAACATGCATCTAATGGTAATGCGTGTTTCGCGTGGTTAGTAGTCGCTGCTCTGCAGTAAATTGAAAGTGGATCAAGAATTGTTGTACCCGCATTACACGACAGTGCTAAATTTCCAGGACATTGAGTTTCCAGTGACTATTAAATTCTAAAACTAATCAAAATAAAAAATTTGAACATTTAAATAACATTTCAATAAATGTATACTGCCTCGAGAAAGAGAATAATATTCTCCCGATATGACTTGCTAATGGAAAGGACAGACATGTAAACTTGCTATACATGAGTCCACGAGACGACAACGTAGGACATTTCGCGTGGATTAAAAATCTATTCCGCCTCGTGAGCTCACAATTGAGCAAAAAAGATCACAATATATCTGCGATCTGTACGTATATTTAATAATAAAAAATGTAATATATATAAAATATATACAAAAAAAAATTAATTAATTATTTCTATTTTTTTCTTTTACAGATGTTTACACTATTTTGAATCCGACAACAAGTTGCAGTCGCACATGGTAGACTGTCGACAAATGAACGAGTGCGCCATCTGGTTACAGAACGAGAAAGATAAGTGGTTCAGCTTCGGCAATTATAACAGAAAGGAGCGGATAATTCCATTTATCGTTTACGCTGATTTGAAGTGCATGATAAAGAAGACTAATAGTGATCCGATAACATTTATGTTTACATTTCAACATCATGAAGTATTTAGCGTTGAATTCTACATGCAGTGTTCGTATGACGAAACATTATCCGCTCTTATCGCGGCGCCGACGAACTCGAAAAATTAGCGCACTGCGTAAAAAATATAATATCCATGAATGATAACTCTCTCGCACGAACAGTGGAAAGCATTTCAATCGCAACCAGCAGTGCCATATATGTGAAAAATCATTTGCGCCGGACGACGAATACGCGACCATTGTCATCTGACCGGTTGTTAATCAGAATCCCGCGCATTCAAATTGTAATTTAAATTATAAAAACTCTTTTCATATTTCCCGTGATTTTTCATAATTTATCCGGTTATGACGCACATTTTATTATAAAAGAAATTGCTACCGCGTTCGAAGGAAAAATCAACGTGTTACCGATGACAAAAGAAAAATATATTTCATTTACAAAATATGTTAAAGATATCGCCAAAACATCAGAATCGCGAAACAAGATAAAATTATGGTTTATCGATTCGTGCAAATTTCTTTCAATCAGTCTTGACAAATTAGCATCGTTTTTAAATAATGATAAACTCAACATTTTAAAATTAAAATTTCAAAATTTATCGACTGAAGAGTTCAATTTATTGATACGGAAAGGTGTCTTTCCATATGAATACATTGATTGCGTGGACCGATATCTTTAACATTGAAGACGAGCTGGTTTTTGACAATTGTATCAAGATCGACTTACACGTACAATCCCGTACGTCAACACGATGTTTGAGCGCAGCAACGAGATAGAATACCCATACAACAACAGGATCTGTATACATTGCCGTATGAAAGTAGTTCTGTACATTGAAGGAAAATTAACGATAAATAAATTGAACGATAAATAAGCTGAAGGATCTGATGTGACACTGAGAAATAATTGCATCACGTTCATGTTCGATGAGATTCGATACGAACTCGACGTTGTGGAGATTGATCGTAAGAAATGTGGGAATAACTAGCACACTCAAGAACTATGTAACGATATCATCCGATAGAACCATGATTATGAAGAACGCCGACCGGGATGCACAGACTAAATGCAAATGGACACTTTAATTTTTGCGTACCACTTTACATGTTATTGAGATTTTGCAAAAATTATAAACGCATGATAATTAACGCTCGTCACGAGTTGATTTTAATATGATCGCGCAACGACAACAATTGTCTGATTGAAAATTTGGCGTTGGAGCCTGAAATTAACATATTCAAGCTACAATGGCGAATGCCACATGTTATATTGAACGAGATCAACAAACTGTGAATGTTGCGCGGACGATATCTCAGCATTTCAGCAGCTGCAGGTTTTCACTTGTGGGATCTATACGAGTTTCCGCTATTGCAGCGTACAACCAAACATATGTGGGCCATTAAGACTACGACTCAATTGAAAAAGCCGCCATACGTTGTCTTCACTCTGCAGACAGATCGAAACGATAAAAACGTCATGTCTGAGGATACAAGTCGATTCGACAAATACAAATTGAATAACGTGAAACTTTATCTGAACTCGGAATGTTATCCATACGACGATATGAATCTGGACTTCGATAAAAACAGATTGTCAATTCTGTACGATACGTATCAGCGTTTCTGCAAAAATTATTAAGGATATGAATATCTCGAGCCGAGTCTTACCGTCATATAGTTTCTACGTAACGGTTCGTTTGTGATCATCGATTGTTCTTGACAAAACAAATCGATCAAGAGCGCAACCATGGATATGAGATTGGAATTTGAGTGTAAGGAGAACGTGACGATGAATACCGCTGCGGACTGTCTCATCATACATGATCGCGTGATTCAATACAACCCGTTGATCAAAATTGCGCACCCGTTGTGCGCAAAATTACCTAAATATAGGGGAAGAGATGATATAAAACCTGTAATAATGCATCAGGATCAATCACAATCTTCTTCTCAATGTGCTGATATAAGAAACGTTATGTCTGTACCAACGTTCGTGAACCTGCAAGGATTCGTTGTCGAGATGAAATTTGTCGTAAAGAAGGTGACACTGCTGAGAAAGGGGATCATTTTGGTACATATATTTACATGCCTTATACCATAGAATTTTTTTTCAAGATCCGACAAGTCATGTGCTTCCTGACTAATTGCGAATCACCATGGATTACGATGAAAAGACGGAAAATGCCATACAGCATAGCTAAACGCTTGATTCGTCTACATCGGCCATACTTGGTATAGAAGAGGATGACGAGACGCGGATTCTAATGTACGTTAAGGGATGCCAGAAACAAGAATGGCTGATAGATTTACTTGAAAATTATGCGAGAGAAAATCTAATTATTGAGACTTCAGACACTGATTATGAAGATATTGAATCTTTAATAAATCTAGACGTTACTAATACTATAAGATGTGAAAAACATGTTAAGAATTGCGCATTACAAAATGTATTAAAAATATTTAACTGGTGATCGCAATATCAAAAAAAATTGCGATATTTTAAAAAAGAAAAATATGTTTTTAACATTTATGTTTTATCTCTTATTCTCTCCACTCCTTTCCTCGCGAGTTGTTTCTAAGACTTCTTTTCAATTGGCTCTCTTCTCCTAAATTTCAAAGCATTAATCTCCCTATCATCCATCGTACTTTTAAAATATAAGTGTCACGTGTACTCGGTATTATACGATCAATGTCGCATCAACCGTTTTACTTTTCTACACCGAGAGACAAAATGTATTCCGCTGAAGAAAGCAGCAATAGTAGTAAACACTCTGTTGAAGGAAGCAGCAATAGTGTTAAACGCATAAATTATTATGTTCCTCGAGAAATTAAATCATATAAGAAATCGCTTGATTCATAAGTATCACAAAATGTTTTATATATTTTTCTATGTTTTCTATGTTTTTCCATAATTTTTCATACTTAATTGTTTTCTTTTTTTTTAGACCTCATAAATCTTGTTATATATCACGAATTTTGGTATGCAGATTTATATTGATGTGCATGACGTATAAATACTTGGAATCAGCGTGGGACCTGTGTCCTTTGCGGAATTACATTTTGGGGATATCCGAGAAAATCACATAATATTACCTCATGAAACGTGGAAAATGTTCATTAAAAGACATGTCGATATTGAGCGATTTCTGCAGTCGAATACACCTTCGTCGCTAAGAATTAAATATCTAGTAATGGAACATGTTAAAATACATGATACAAGTATTGTTAAACTTAGAGTAGACGATTCTTGTTTGTACATGAAACCAGCAACTAAATTATTTTTATTCGAACTCGAACATTGCGTTAATCACAAATATTTAAAATTATACAAGAATGCAGAAGATGTAAATGCGAGCTTTGATCAATTTGTTCGGTGTTTGCAAAGTAATATGCTTAGTGCCATGAGAGAAGATGCAGTCAAAATTTTGCGCGACGTTTGTGATAAAATATCTATTATAGATTGCGAATTAGTAATTTATGCTGTGGATGAATTTTTGTGTGAAACTTTGAAACGAGATGATGTATGGTAATATAAATAAATGTGTTAAAAAAAAAATGATTATCTATTTCTTTTCTTTCCTTACATATAAGATAAATATGTGATAAGATAGATATATAAGATAGAGAGATAGTCATGTCCGATAGGCAAGAAATTCGCGAGTAGAGAAATGTGAAGATACAACGTGAAAAAGGGATAGCGCAATTGTTTGCGTGGACATAAGAGAAAGATAGCGTTCGCTTGTATAGTGGGATAGGAATAGTAAGAGGCATCTATAATGTGTTAAAAAGGATAGCGCGAGGTGTTCGCGTGGACGTAGGAGAAGAATAATGTTATCATAGATGTGGGACAAGCGATGCGATAATGTATTCCTTAGAGAGGGATAACATCAACGGCTCTTTCTAGAAAAAATTCCCAGCGTCCAAACCGCGCAATATACGCTATTCGTTTAAAATGTTTATATATTATAGCAGCTGAACATTGGCGCTCGCCTTTGTATATATGCACCGGTCATAAATATATCCGCTCCCACGATAAGCGTTTCCTGCCTGCGCGCCCTCAAGTCCCCCGCATGGTTTTCTCTTGATCCGCACCTTTTTTAGAGGATCTGGAGTAAAACCAGCTTAGCTTTACTATTGTAAGGGAATCCTATTAAAAAATGAACTGATAAAAATAATTATAATGTTATTAACTGCATTTTGCAGACTTTATATGTTCATGACAAGATCTTGTATGTGGATATAGATAGTAAGCGCCGTATAGCGGTAAGCGAATAAATTATAATTATACATAGCTGTATAATTGCAAATAATTTTATACAATTGAATATAACATATTATATATTACATATAATCAAATATATTTGTATATAATTATATATAGCAAATTTTTTGGAATGCATAGCAATCATAATATATAATATAAATAATTATATATAATAATATAATAGATACACATATATATATATATATATATATATATATATATATATAAATAATCCTGTATGATGTTATATATTGTCATATATAACATATATAAGATTATATATACTTATATATAATTTTATGCAAATATATATATTTATATATGAATTATATATATTTATATATAACTATATATAATTATATATAATTATACATAGATTTTTTTCCCGGGAGAAGTTGTAATATTTTGTTACTATAATAAAATCAGATGCTTGAAAAAAAGTGATCTTTGAAGAAATTAAGTCAAAACAAAAAAATACGAGAAATGCTTCTTCAAGCATGTTATGAATGAATTATTGGAAATGAATTATTGGAAATCTAAAAAGAAACAAAAACATTACTTGCTCTATTGAACAGGACTTATGCAATAAGTTGCTTGCTTAGTAAATAAATAAAAATTTATATGGCTCACTCTGTGCTGTAATAAAAGTATTTCGTACCTTGTGAAGCATTTGGTGAGTTGGCTCTTAAGGAAACCATCGAGGGTTGTCTTGATGGGAGTCGAACGCTCGCCCTTGAACCACGTCTTTCCTGAGCATGCAAGAGTTTATTCTCTCTCAACAGCGAAACGTTCATCAATCTTGCGTTAGGTGTATTAAAGATGGTGCGATTTTCTCGCCAACGAGCTCTGAAATTTTACACGCACAAGATAAGAATAGATTCAAATTTTGTCTTTTGCAATTGCCCTTTTCGCTTATTATCAATAGCTAAACTTATGTAACAAAATATTTTTTACAATATACAATGCAATTTTTACAATAGAGCGGATGTGTAAAAATTTTCCAATTACATCTTCACAATTGATTTTATTTTTTAAAATTTATAAATGTAAAAAATTTATAAAATTTATAAATGTTTTGTAAAAATAAAAGCATAAGCTATACATATATAAAGAGTATACAGATATATGTACATACATGTCCCGAATTTAAATGTAAAAACTTTAGATGCGTATGAGGAATAAAGAAAAAACTTTTTTAAAAATTTTCTTGTTTTTGCTTTGTTTTGGTTGTTAAAATCACAAAAAAAAGGAAATAAAAAGATATTCAATAAAAAAAATAAAACAATACTAAAATTATTAGATTTATTGGAAAATATCATGAGATAAAAGTTGTAAAGCATGGAATTAAGAAATCAGAGCAAATAAAAACTCTCCTTAACTAAAATTAGAGAATTGTAAATAAAAACACAACAAAAAAATTATTGTATTCTCATAATTTTAATTTATATTTACGTTTAATTAAGAAAGTGACAACGTGCATAACTAAGTGTAAATAAATAAATAAAATGAAATTAAAACATTCTTATTTTTTCGAACTTATTCATTCATGTTGTTACTTCCTAAATGACAGCAGGAATGTTTGTACACAAACAGAATAAACAGGATACAATAATCTCGCGTTGTCGTGTATTTATTTACAATTCTTTAATTTTACTTTAGAAAAATTTTAATTCAATTTTTTCTTAATTTTATATTCTATAACTATTATCTTATGATATTTTTCGATAAACTTAATAATTTTAATTTTGTTTAAATTTTTAATAAAAATTTTTTTGTTCGTTTTGTTGTTTTGTTCTTGCAATTTTCTTCAAAATGAAAAAGCAAATTTTAAAGAACTTTTTTTTAGTTTATTCACCACACGCTCCCGAAATTTTGACATTACATTTCAGACACTTTATATATTTATTCAAAGTTTCAAAATAAGTTTTTTTTTTATAGAATTATAAGAACGTATTTTTTATCATGTACAGAGTACGAAAAAATACTGGGACTATAAGATATCTCGAAGGGAATAAGTTTTGGAGGAAGATGTCAAATAATACAAAAGATTTTGGGTATCAAAAGAGCCATCTCCAAGATTAGTTAACTAGATTTTAAATCCGGGATTCAGTTTGGAACTAGTAAGGCTTAATCGATTTTTCAAGTAAAGACTTATTTTTTATTTTTTATTTTTTATTTTTATTTTTAATTTTTCAAGTAAAGACTTATTTTTTATTGCGATTTAAGTTCACACATTCTTACATCTGATATAGTCGACAAATATTTGAGTACGAGGTTTCATTGGATCTATATAGACCTTGTGCTACAAAATCTAATTTGCTTTTTTCTTCGAGCGAAAACCGTCCTGAACATCGACACACGACGAAAACTAAAAATTTTTATCGAAAAACTTAATTTGGACCTCATTGGACTCAAAAAGGATTTCGAACTCAGATGTTTGTCGGCTATGTCAGATGCAAAAGTTATAACACATCACGCAATAAGTCTCCGGTCTAACTAAGAAAAACAAATTTTTTTTAGAAATCACGTGGGTCTGTCAATAATGTTGCCATAATGTATCAGTCCGGGGACTTATTGAGTGATGTGTTATATTTATTTATACAGGATGTCCCAAAACTCCCGAATATGAAATGCACAGCGTGATTGTCCGTGCCAAAAGAAGCAACTTTTTTTCTCTGGCAATATTGCGTCTAACCACTATTTTTTAACTAAAAGCTATTTAAAGTTGTCCAATTAGCGTTCTAAATTGTGCATTAATCATGAGCGGCGCGCAACGCGCGTACGCCCGCGTATCATTAAGTTATCCCACACGGAACATCTATTGGACATCCATATAGCTTCCATAACTCCATGCGACATCTATTTCCACAGTGGATATTATATAGATTTCTAATAGAAATTCATATTATCTCCACGGTAGATGTCTATAAATCCATCATAGATGTCCATTAGATATTTGTTATGGATGGATGATAGATTTATATACGTATTTCTAACAAAATAAAATTTAATTTTTATTTAAGCGTTATTTAAAATTCTTAGTTAATATTTTGAGAATATTTAAAATTTAATTATATATA
>JBCAUJ010000005.1:846342-873436 GCA_038406275.1 Cataglyphis albicans | reverse complement strand
GCACGCACGTACGCATACACTTTTCTTCTCGCTCTCTTTCTCTTTATTACACAAACACTTATACACTCTCTCATTCAATCATTCACTCACTCACCTGCTCACAGCATAGCAATCTTCTATTATATCTTTCTGTATTATTAACTGCTGCGCGGTTATTATTATTAGCGACGGACCGTGGAGACTGCGCGACAATTGTTACTGCGCGAACATTGTTACGTTGCCTAGCGCTGTGAAAAACGCGACATGTAACCGTGCAAGTCACGACGTACGCGTGGCGCGTAATTGACACGAGATGAGACGAATGATCTTCTAAAATCTTCGCATTGCAAATGCGGTAGAAAACATGAAACGTATAATGATATACTTAAAAAAATTAATAATTTATCATAATTAATATCTATTTTTAATTGTAATAAATAATTATTATAATAAATAATTATTATTTTAAAAAGCATGTTTTATACGTTATTATGTTTTCGAAATTATTGCATTCACGATGCGAAGGTTTCAGTCAATCGCAAGATTGCAAGAATAATGTAATTAATAAATTATATTTGGGAAAATTTATTGTTATTTTGCTCAAATCAAATGTTCCAATGTTAAAATGTATTAGTCGCTCTGAAAAAAGCGGATTAATAAAAAAAAATTCTCTCGCGTGATATTCAGCGATGAATCGCTATTCACACAGGAAGGAATTTTTAATATCCATAATATGCACTTTTGGAGAAAGGAAAATCCGAGTCACACGACTTCGAAATTTTTAAACTCGGAAGATTAATGTGTGGGCTGGAATAATAGGCACTGAAATATTTGATCCAGTTATTCTTCCAGATGTTTTAACTGGAAGAACTTACGTTGATTTTTTAACAGAAAATCTACCAGATTTTTTAGAAGATGTGCCATTATTTAAAAGAAACGAGATTGTCTTTTAACAGGACGGTGCTGAGCCACACAACGCCAGGAGAATCGTTATAAAGTATTTAAACGAGCATTTTCCTGGGCGTTGGATGGGTCGGTACAGTCCGATATGTTGACCCGCAAGATCTCCGGTTCTCAATCCTCTAGATTTCTTTTTATGGGGATATTGTAAGGAAGTAATTTACAAAATGCTTCCCGAAGATATCGAAGAGCTAGAAACAAGATTACTACATTCTATTTGGAATGTGGAAAAAATAATGGAGAATGTTAAAAGAAATTTACTGAAACGCATGAGAGTTTGCGTTAGGATGGATGGCGGACATTTCGAGCATCTGCTTTAAATTTTTTTTTATCAATCCGCTCTTTTCAGAGCGACCAATACATTTTAACATTGGAACATCTGATTTGAGCAAAATAACGATAAATTTTTCCAAATATAATATATTAATTACATTATTCTTGCGATCTTGCGATTGACTGAAACTTTCACATCGTGAATGCAATAATTTCGAAAACGTAATAACATATAATACATGCTTATTAAAATAATAATTATTTATTATAATAATTTATTATAATTAGAAATAGATATTAATTATGATAAATTAATTTTTTTAAGTACATCATTATACGTTTCATGTTTTCTACCGCATTCGCAATGCGAAGATTTTAGAAGATCATTCGTCTCCTCTCGTGTCAATTACGTGCCACGCGCACGTCGCGACTTGCACGGTTACATGTCGCGTTTCTCGCAGCGCTAGGCAACGTAACAATATTCGCGCAGTAACAATTGTCGCGCAGTCTCCACATTCCGTCGCTAATAATAATAACCGCGCAGCAGTTAATAATACAGAAAGATATAACAGAAGATTCGTTATGCTGTGAGCAGGTGAGTGAGTGAATGATTGAATGAGAAAGTGTATAAGTGTTTGTGTAATAAAGAGAAAGAGAGCGAGAAGAAAAGTGTATGCGTACGTGCGTGCGTGTATAAACGTCTGTCCTTCCTTCTCTTCCTCTTTCTCTCTCCCTCTCTCTCTTTCTTTCTCTCTCTCTTTTACACACTCCACCATATACACAGCGCGTATAGCAATCAGCTGATTGCAGCGTCCGACGATCGGCGAAACAACTTTCGCTAAAGTGACGTTATTTTAAGAAACGTATTTCTGACGTAATTTTAAGATATTGTCTTATTTTTTTCATTTATCAAAATTTTATTTAAAACATTTTATGTTAGAAGATAAAATAGTTAGCGACTCATGCGGTGGTAATCGCACACGTCGGATGGTTAGCTGTGTCGGGCGCTCGTGGCGCGCCGCACCGCGCCTGCCTGTCTTCTGTACTAAATACGTGATATGCTAATTATTTTTGCTTGTAACTCAAAAATTACGCTTCAATTTCGCTTCAAATTTTGGTAAAGGAAAAATCGTCTTAGAATTGTATCAGGAATATGTCATTTTACGGACGGAAGGTTGTTCCGAAATACTCTGTATATATATATATATATATATATATACAGGGTGTCTTGGGGACTTCCGTTTCCGATGTTAAGGAGTGTGTTTTGAGGTGGTTGACGTGTGTATTTAATAGGCAATAGAGAGTTAAAGTGAGGCGTGGTGTGTTGGTGTGGAAGCGTGTGCGGGAGAGAGCGCGGAGAGATGAGGATGAAAGTGGAGACAAGGTGTGAGGACGGATATAAGGGTGTAAAGGGAGGTGTGGAGTAGTGACAGGTAGGCCATAGATTGTAGGTAGCGAAGAGTGTAGAGCAGGCTAGTAGATGGTGAAGGGAGTCTGCATAGAGGGCGTGGGGAAACAAGATGGCGCAGTTTGCCATAAAAGAAGGAAAAGAAAGGAGAGGCAGCTACGGAAATGTGGAAGAGCTTTTAAAAAGGAAAAGAAAGGAACTGATGCTAGAGAAGGGGGAGGAAGAAATGTTAAAAAGCAGGAAAAAATCTGAAAAGATGCGGAGTTAGGATGGATAGAGGGAGAAGGGGAATTACAGCGGATAATGAAGGGCTGGAAATCAGAAATCGAGGAGTTATTGAATGAAGTGAGAGGTATAAAGGGATGAAGGGAAGAATTTAGAAAGATGAAAGAGGAGGTTAAGGACGGGTGGAGGGAAGAGATTAGAAATTTGAAAGAGGAGATTATGGAAAGGAGAGATTTAGGGAGCAAGGGGTAAGGGTAAGTGAGGAGATAGAAAAAATAAGAAAGGAGTTTAGGAAGAGCGAAAAAAGATGGAAGGAAAAAAGAGATAAGCTAAAAAGCCGTATTGGAGAGTTAGAGGGGAAAATGGAAAAGATGGAAAATTGTGATATCGGGGAGGGAGAATAGAATGGTTAGTAGGGAAATAAATGAAGGGATAGGGAATAGGATAAAAGAGTTGGAAAGTAGAATGGAAAGGAGAAAAAGGAAGGAGAGAAGGAAAAATGTTATAATTAAAGGAATGAAGGTAAAAGAGGGGAGAAGAAGGGTGGCGGTAGAGGAATTGTTTGGTAGCATTGGGGTTAAGGCAGAGATCGAAGAGGTAAGAAGGATAGGTGGAGGTGGAGAGGGAGGAAGGGAAATGGTTGTAGTAAGGCTGAAAAGTGAGGAGCAAAGATGGGAGGTTTGGAATAGGAAAAAACTTTTGAAAGGTAGGAAGGAAAGAATTTTGGAGGATTGGACGTGAAAGGAAAGGAGAATGAGATGGAGTTTAGAAAGGATAGCAAGGGTGGAGGAGAAGAAGGGAAGGAAGGTGTGGTTAGGGTATGAAAAAATAAGAATAGATGAGAAATGGTGGAGATGGGATAAGGAGGAAGAAGTGCTAAAGAATGGAAATGGAAACTTAAAAAAGGAGGAAGAGATAAGAGGACGAGAAAAGGATGGAGTCTAATCTTTTTGGAACGTGGCGAGGATAAGGAATAAGGGAAGGAACTTTTAGAGAGAAGTGGAGGAATGGTGGTAATGAGCAAAACCTGATTGGATAAAAAAGGATGGGATAGATCTAGGGGATACTTACCGAAAGGATTTAGATGGGAAGTGCAATTAGCGGAGAGGAAGAATAAGAAGGGGAGGACAATGGGAGGGATGCTATTGGGAATAAGAAAGGAATTGGGAGTAGAAGTGAAGGCAAAAGAGACGGAGGGTTTAATGGAAGTAGCGTTGGAAGTGGAGGGTAGGAAATGAGGTGTGATAGGAGTATATGTTAGGAGTATGAGTATATGAGTATGTTAGGAGAGATATAGAGAGGAAGCTGGAAAAGTTGAACGAATGAACGGAGAAAGGAAGAAAACGATAAAATTGGATTGGGGGGACTTTAACGCGAGAACAGGTGAGGAGGGAAGATTAATAAGAAAAGGGCATGAAGAGGAGAAGTAATTGCGGATAAAGTCGAAGGACAAAAGAATTAACGAGGGAAAGGAGTTGCTGAGATGGATAGGAAAGACGAGATGGACATTATTTAATGGTTTCACGAAGGTAGATATAGAGGGGGAATGGACGTATACGGGGGGAAGTGGTAATTCTGTAATAGATTATGTGATGGGGGACGAAGACGTGAGGATGCTGGTAAGCAGGGTGGAGGTAGGAGACAATGTAGACTCTGATCATCATCCAATCATAGTGTGGATAAAAGGGGGAATGAAAAAAGGGAGAGGACGAACAAAAATGGGTATGGACGCAAGAAGGAAGAATTTAGGAAGGCAATAGGAAATGTAGATGAAGTGGTAGGGGAGGTAGATGAGGTGTAGGAAAATATGAGAGATAAGATAAAGGAGGTAATGATGGGTGGATGTGCATCAAAGAAAATAAGAAGGAAGAGAGAGTGGTAGGATAGCGAGTGTAAGGAGGAGAAGAATGCAGTGAGAAGAGAGCTGAGGAGATGGAGAGAGAAGGGAGGGGAATCTTTACAGAGATGCGAAAGGGAAGTATAAAAAGTTGATAGAGAAAAAGAAGGAAAAGAGAGAAAAATGAGAAAGGGAATTGAAGGAAATCAGACAGAAGGGCAAGTTTGGGAGATAGTAAATAGAGGAGGAAGGAAGAAGGGGAAGGTGAACGAAGATATAACAATAGAGAAGTGGGATGGATATTTTAGAAATTTGTTGGGGGGGGGGGAGTAGATGGCAGAGTAGTAATGGGACAGAGAGTAGGAGCTTGGATAGATGAGGAGGAGGACATAAGTAGGAATGAGATAAGGTCAGCAATTGGAAGACAGAAAGATAATAAAGCGACGGGTCTGGATGGAATTCCGACGGAGGTGTGGAAATACGGGGGAGAGAGTCTGGAGGAATGGGTGTGGAGAATATGCAATAGGGTTTGGAGGGGAGAAGGATGGATAGATGAGTGGAGTGAGTGGGTGATTGTGCCGATATTAAAGAAGGGGGAGGGGGAGAGAGTAGAAGAATATACGGGAATGTCGCTGACTTCGACGCTCTATAAGGTCTATGCTTCGGTGCTGGCAAGTGAGGAGGTGGAGAAGAAGGGTTTGATACCGCAGAATCAGACGGGGTTTAGGAAGAGGTTAGAAAATGAACAACATATTCATACTGAACTATTTGGAATAGGCAGCTGGGAAAGAAGAAAGGAAAACTAGTGGCATTTTTTTATAGATTTAAAAGCGGCGTTTGATTCGGTAGATAGGAGGAAATTGGTGGAAATGATGAGAGAGAGGGAAGGGCTGGTCAGGAGCGAGGATATTTTGAGGGAGACTAGAAACAGAGTGAGGACGGGAGAGAATTTGAGAACAGGCTTTTGGACTAAAAGAGGAGTAAGGCAGGGTTGCCCATTGAGTTCTCACCTATTCAATTTGGTAACGGCGGATATGGAGAAGGTTGGGAGGGGTTGGGAGGGGTTAAATTAGGGGAGAGGAAGATCTACACCTTGGCATATGCGGATGATGTAGTTTTGATTGCGGAGGAGGAAGATGAGATAAGGAGTATGATAGAAAGGTTAGAGGGCTATCTGGAAAAGAAGAGGTTGGAGTTAAATGTAGGAAAGTCGAAAATATTGAGGTTTAAGAAAAGAGGAGGGAGAGAAAGAAATGTAAGCTGGAGGTGAAAAGGAAAGGTGATAAAGGAGATGACAGAATTTGCTTATTTGGGTTATGTAATGCAGAGGAATGGAGGGCAGGAGGCAGATAAGAGATAGGTTAAGGAAGGATGCTGCTGTAATGGGTCAGGTTTGGAGAATGGGAAAAAGGAAATTTAAGTACGATTGGGGAAGAAGATTATGGCTCTTCGATAAACCGAAATGGACGGTGATGGAGTACGGGGTGGAAATTTGGGGATGGAGAAAGAGGAAGGAGTTGGAAAAGCTGCAGGAAAGATACTTAAGATGGGTATTAGGAGTGGAATGGGGAACGCCGGGCTATATGGTGAGGGAAGAGTTGCAAAGGGAGAAGTTAAGAGGTAGGGCCGGGAGAAGAGGGTGGGAGTTTGAGAAAAGGTTGGAGGAAGGTAGGGGGAGTGGGATTGTGAGGAGGTGTTGGGAAGAGTTGAGGGAGAGAAGTAAGAAGAAGAGGGATTTATCGAAGTGGGAAGAGGAAAGATGTGGGTTCTTTGAAGATAGATCTATGGGCATGGTAGAAGTAGAGACAAAAAGGTCGAAAGGAGCGCTAGAGCGCTAGAAAAGTACCTGAAGAGTGATTAGGGGGAAAGTAGATGGCAAAGGATGGCAAGGTACAGGTTGGGAAATGGAATGAGGGGTAACTGGTACTATTTTGCAAAATTCGCAATAGTTTTTGCGTTATTAATTAAAATATGTGAGGTAATGAGCACGATAACAGGAAAACAGGAAAACAGTAGGCCGGTATCGGCAGGCATGTACGACGGATTACTTGTGTACGTCTCTTAGTAACAAAAACATCATCTAAGCGAGAGGTGGAATCACGCTGTCACCGGCCTATCGCTTTCCAATGCGCTCATTAACTCACATATTTAAATTAATAACGCAAAAACTATTGCCATTTTCCAAAATAGTATAGGATTTTTTTACTCAGTTTGGCCTAATCTACCTTCACATCTACGGCACAATCTACCTTCGGGTGTGTCAAAATTTTTAGGACACCTTGTATATATATATATATATATATATATATATATATATGTGTGTGTGTGTGTGTGTGTGTGTTATATATGTTAGTATATATATATATGTTAGGAAGAAAGAAGGAAGAAAAATCGAAAAATACAAGAAGTTTAACTTTAAACGAAACCATATGAACGGTACACGGTGTACTGTATTATAATTTAAACAAATACATATGTAAATCAAAGTATATATTTATATGCTTCATTTATATGCATTTATTAAGATAGCGATTATTGCACTTAATGCATATGAATATAATTATATTTAATGTTAAATATCCAATTGAATTGTTTTGCTTACTTGCTGAAGAGTCTTAAAACGACGCAAATGATAATAAACATCAGTGCCATACCAACAAGAACACCAATCATGGCCGGATCAATATATCGGATGCTGGTTGGCTCTTTAACTTCGGCTGAAAACAAATTGATCGTTTTGCATAAAAAAGATAAAAATTAATAAATTAAAATTTATGTGCATATGCGTATATATTTTAAAAAGATTAAAAGATAAATCGGTAGTATCACCGTGTTATTAATGTTATAATAAAACAAGAAACAATCATTAAATTTAAAAAATGCATTAAATATAAATATATAATAAAAAGCAAATAATTCGATCAAAATAATTAATATAAATAAAATATAAATATAAATATAAATAAATAAATAAATAAATATATATATATATACAGTGTCCGACAATTTGCGATACACCCTTTAAAGAAAGATAAAGAGTGTTATTTTGAACAGAAAAGTCGTGTACCATTTTTTTCTATAACGCTTAATAAAACGCTTAATAAAAGAGTTATTACTGAGTGAAGTCTGGCTTATCATCGCCTTCAGCCGGGCGCACGTTGGTGAGTCGTCATACATTTGAGCGCTCACGCACACTACCAGGCACGTGGCTCACCGATCATGCGTTCAGCTAAAGATCGGCGATAATAGGCCAGACTTCATTCAGTAATAACTCTTTTATTAAGCATTATAGAAAAAAATGGTACACGACTTTTCTGTCCAAAATTACACTCTCTATCTTTCCTTAAAGGGTATTGCGGACACCCCGTATATATACAAGGTCATTTTAATCAATACGCGCAAATATCTTATAAAGTAAGTAAGATTGAAAAAAATGTTTTATACAAAAGTTGTAGGGTTCAGAGCGGGATACTTGATGATGACTTTGATCCTGACCTTGGAGTCAAATTTACGGATAATTTTAACTTGATTTTCTTAAATGGAATCACCAATTTCTCATATTATATTCTTGCAGCTGGCATCTTTTCAAAACACTATAATAAAATATTTTTTATAAGGTACTTTTTGAGTTATAAAACTTGAAAAATCTTATGCTCAGCGTAATATAACAACAGTTTTAATTCTATTTCCCCTTTAGCGCTACTCAAGAACAACGGCGTGAACGTATAGTTTTATATTCCATTTGGGGTGCTTGATTAGCGTGAATTTCCTTGCTGGCGCTTCACGCCTGCTGTGTTATGCGCAATATACAATTTTTCAAGTCTCATAACTCAAAAAGTACTTTATAAAAAAATATTTTATTTTAGTGTTTTGAAGAAGTCTTGATGCCAATTACAAAATGTGATATAAGAAATTAGTGGTTCCATTTAAGAAAATCAAGTTGAACTTAAAATGATCCCTAAATTTGACTCCAAAATCAGGATTAAGGTCATCATCAGATGTCTCCCTCTGAACCTTACAACTTGTCTATAAAACATTTTTTTTTATCTTGCTTTACGAGATATTTGCGTATATTAAAATGACTCATCCTGTATATATACAGAACATTGTAATAATATTCACAATTGTTTAAACATTTGTGATAAACATATTGATGATAGCAAAATATTATATATAAAACATTATATAAAATATATATAAATATTATATATAAAACATTATATAAAATTTGTGCATTTATTTTAAATAAATAATAACTTCAAAAAAGTTAAAATTTCTTTTTGTTTAAAAAAAAAAATCAAGACTATCTTGCTCATAAATGTGATCATAATTTATATAAATAAATTATTTTTAATTTACATAATCATTTTAATTTCAATCATTCTGCATATAAAAGTATTAAATAGAATTTATAATTGATTAGATATTTTATAATCTATTTGCATATTGTGTATAAGATATGAAATAAAGTGATATTGATTCTTCTACTATAATATTAGTTATATTTTTACAGAATGATTAAAATTTATTCAGAATTCTATTTTTGTACAAATGTAACATTGCAATATTTAATATAAAGTAATTTTTTAATTATACTATAATTGTATATTAAACAATTCATTTTATCACTCGGTGTATAAAAATATTAAGCAAAAAATTATTTAAAAATAAAGAAAAAATTAAAAATTTCGTAAAATAAATATTTTTGAAAATATATATTTTGTGTTATATATGTATGTACTCACGCACACACACACACACACGCAGACACACACAATATGCGGGAGCGTGTGTATGTGTGTGTGTCTGTGTGTGGGGGAGAGGTAAGTGGGTGGGTGTGTGTGTGGATGTGTACAATTTGTGAAAATAAATTGTATTTTTTCTTTAATAACGCGCATATAATATCAGACATATGATGAATATCTTAATATATCTTACTTCCATGATATGAAAATAATATCCTGTATGTAGAATGAATTCATGTATCTTCATATATACATGATGTATTTGGATGTATATATGTATATTAATCCTAACAATGCACATATCCAGAGAATATCCCGAGAACATTCAGAAGATGTAAAACATGCATAATATGTATATTCATTGATGAATTTTATATGTATATATTACGTATATAATTTGCATATGAAATGAAAATATAATTTGTATATACATTGTTGTACATTATACATATATACTTACATTATGCGATCTCTAAATATATACATTGCAGGTATATATAATTTATACATACTTTGTTGTACTTATTGCCTGTTTAAAGGCCATTTTTTTTATATATTTTTATATATATTTTTTCATTTTTTATTTCTTTTTATATTTTTTATCTTTTTTCATAGTTTTTCTTATTTTTATCTTATATTTTTATCTTATATAAAAAAGATATATAAAAAAAATCTTTGGCAGAATCTGATTAGAAAATGATTAAAATAAAATAAGCGAAAGCTTTATTACTCTTGTCCTTTTTAATTTCTACCTAGCCATATCAAAGCATGACATGATTTTCGTTAAAGTTATCATATTCTGTTTCTTAAAAATTTCATTTCTTACCAACGCAGATTATACCGTCAGGTTGTACCACCGGAATCTTCTCGAAAAGGCAAATGCATCGACCGTCGCGGCATTCCGTTTCGCTTACTCGTACTTCGCATTGCTCGCGAAAGAAACAGGATTCGTTCACGTTTGCAGCTAAAAAAATTTTTAATGTTTGTTACAAAAATACAGTTATGGAATGTAAATTAAATTACTTGATAAAACTAAACTATTTTATGTTAAATGTAAATGTTAAATGTTTTGTCTAAAGAGAAATACGCACACGCATACACACACATATACAAAATTTATTTGAAAATTTTCCATCTGCTTATTTTTGACTGACTAATTTTTGCAAAAATCTCCCAGACAGACCAATTTTATTTTCAAGAGAGATATATAAGTTCGACTAATTCAATCGTTTTATTCTCTTTATGAGAGTAGCTATAAATCTCAAAAATCTTAAATAGCACAATATTATATTAATACGTTTAAAGTCAATAAAAATCGAAAAGGTTCTGAATATTAAAATATAAATAACCATAAAATCACATGAGCAATAATAGCCATGTGCTACATAAAAAGTGCAAAACAATTTTTTTTAACTTCTTAATGATTATTAAATAGATTTTATTTAACTCTTTCATTGGTGTAGCGCCTATAGGTATTTTGAAAATTTGCTTGTAGTGTGCTGTTGGCGCTTAATTAACTTCGGTCATTTAATGCTAATGGCACGTTTAGGCGCTCGGCAATTTGTATTAGTAATAATTGTATAATATAATGCCATTCAATGTTTCAATCACGGAAAAAATTTCGCAGAAAAATTTTGTCGTCCACAGCATCGATTGCAGTTGAATTTATCATCTACTACGCATTCTACATATTAAGATCAGCCGCAGCAAAAGAGTTAAAAGTTTCGGTTCCACATTTTTATTTAAATATTTATCTGCAACAGATTTAAAAAATTCAAAAAATATAGGTATATATGTATAATCAACGAAGCAACGCATCCCACAGTTCATCGAAAAACTTCAAAATGAAGAGCATTCTATCAGCTCAAAAGTAATTCTTAAACGATTATAATTAATAGCAAACAAAAAGAATCTGATATGAAAATATAATAATAGAGGATAAAAAATGGTCTAATAAGACCCAAGTACATTGAGTCGACGCATCAAAATTTGATTAGAAATCTTTAATGATCTTGAATGTTTTGATCTTTCCTTTGGGCCATCTTCAGCAAAATAATTGACAAAAATGCATGTGTGCTGACATTTGATCTCACCTCCCGCAATGAATCACCTGTCGGTTCCAGTCATTAAGAGATGGCATAAAATAGATGTCCATGAAATAGGACATTACAAAATAAATTAGTTTAAAATAAAACAAAGAGTCGAAATAAAAAAAACGCAAACATCCATAGTCAAGTCAGAGACATACGATATTGATACAATGTTAAATGATGATTGTAATTAATATAATATACATATATATATGTTATGTATTATATGATGTATTAATATATTATATTAATTATAATCATATATGTATATGTATATGTGTATATAAAATATCTGAAGAAATAGAAAACAAATAGATAAATAAATAAATTGCATTTTAGAAGTTAAAGACTGTGTCGATAAGGTGTTCAGTGAAGTACTGATAATAAGTAGCAAATATGACAATAAAAAACATAAATATTTCTTATTATTTTTCTATATATTTATTTTTTTTTAGTATATTTAATTATATATTTAATTATATATTTAATTTTTTCACATTTTTTATTTAGTGTCATATATTATATCATATATTTTTAGCTTAAAATATATCATTCAAAAAATTAGAAAAGATCGTCGTTTAATTTCAAATGCATATTATTGAAGAATAAATTCTTTACATCATATGTGAGATTAAGATTCATGCTATATACATTTTTATAAAGATTTATCCATATTATTATCGCTATTGTACAGAACACTATGTTTTGTAATATTATATTTCTAATAAATATTAAATTTTTAATAAGAATCCCAACTTACCATGTCCGCATTTATCCAGATGATTAGTAGCTTCAAATTCTTCTTTGCAAGTACAAATTTTTTTTTTCGGTGCGCAGTAGGAGCCTGCAAAACCGCATTCATTATCTGCCTCACAAATATCACCAAATTTTTTTGAGCCCCTACTGGACAAATCTGAAAGAGCACACAATTATTAAGAATAAAATAAGTACAAACATTTTTTATAATACTAATATTTTTTAAAATTGTTTTATGTTAAACAGATTTATATATCCGTAATCATATCAAGATATGAATACGTACTCCTTCTATCATATTTCCGTTTAAGAAAAGTCGATGTTAAATTTAACGCCTAAGGCTCCTGAGTAATCGTCGCGGAATTCTGAGTTGGTGGTGGCGATAAAAATAATAATGCTGCGGTACGAACTCTGTCCAATGATTTATCATATAAGTAAAGTATATTAGGAGCTTACTTATACAGACATAACGCTACGTCATTGCGTGTACGTGTAATAAAAATTTATGCGTGGTACTGAGCGATCACGAAAACGCTCATCACTCGCAAATGTTTGACCGTTGAATTTTGCTATTCGCTTATATGCATTTTTACACAATATAACAGAATAAATGCAAATAGTAGAACAAATTAGAATAAAAATATTTATATTATGTACAATAAAATAAATAAAATTTAATAAATCAAATAAATAAAATGTTAGAGAAATAACTTAATAATAAAATAAGAAAAATGTAAAATTTAACAATAATTATAATTTTAAATAAAAAAAACTTGGAGATCATAACTTTTATTATTTAGATATATTTAATACGCATTATACAGGGTGTAATTGAATATGCATGGAGTACATTAGATGCAAGACAACAATCTAAATCGAAAAGTTCTAAATCATTTTTTTATCTGAATTTTCTTTTTGTTGTTATATGGTATTAATATTAACTAATCAGCTTCTGCGGAAAACAGCGCAAAACAAGAAAGGTATGGCGAATGTCAAAATATCGAGACGGCATTCTGTTGTACTGATTATCTAACTTTAACATCGTACAACAACGGAAAGAAAGATTGTGAGATTAAAAAATAGTTCAAGACTTTTCAATTTGGATTATTGTTCAGTATTTGATGATATGCTCCATGTATATTTGTTCAGTTATACCCTGTACATAACTGACATGTTAGATAATAATTATTAAGCTTCTAAAAAATATACAACTTAATAGAACAATAAATTCAGATAAGCACAGTTTATGGCTGAATAAAAAAATTATTAAAAAATGGTACAAAAAAGTTTAAGGAGCAAATTGTGGATTTAAGTGCATATGTTTAAATTATAATACAAATCTCAAAAATTCTTAAGATTAAAATAAAATAAAGTAATAAATAAATTTCGAGAAATTCTTAACATTAAATGTTTTGGTCTGGCCTGTCTTCAATAAGAACAAATTGAAGGAAGGATAAAAAGTTTTTGTTAAGATTATTGTTGAAACACATTTTAACAGCCAACGTAAATTTAAAAAAAAAAAAAAAAAAACTATTACTAATCATCGATTAATGTAATATTATGTGATATATTATTGTGATATATATATTTGATAAAATTATTGTTGCATTATTTCTTCATCGTCGTGTGAAAGCAATGTTAAGCTGCTTTTTCGCTCAAAAATTATTGAAAATGCAAGTTCAGTTTCAACGAAAAATTCTTACAATGCTTAAAAAATGATCGCAAATTTTGAAAACGAATTTTTTCACGTTTTTTCTGTAGAATATAAATCGATTTACATTTATGTTATCGAAGGATAATTTTGACCAGTCAAAACTTCTGTAAGTAGATCACTTCATATAAAAAAAGTTTTCATAAATCATTTGTAAAAATTCACATCTGACATAACATTTTCAATAATTTTAAATACAACAACGAAAAAAAAATAATATATGCATTGAGACATTAAATTCAATTTGCGTTATAAAATACGCTTTGAGAATTAATAATATAAAATTGCTCATACTATGACAGTGACATGTAAACTTCTAACTCTCAAGATGACAAAAAGTTTGAATAAAAAATTATTACCTGAGCAAAAAAGCAACTGAACATTGCATTTATATGACGATGAAGAAGAGATGCAAAAATAATATTAACATATACTATCATATCAATCGATGATTAATATAAAGTTTTTAGTATTTATTTTTAATTTACGCTGGTTGTTCAAATGTCTTTCAACAATAATCTTAAGAGGAATCTTTTCTTTTTCTTTCAATTTGTTCTTACTGAAGAGAATCTAAACCGAAGCATTTAATATTAAAAATTTCCCAAAATTTTTTTATTACTTTTTATTCTTGTCTTAAGAACTTTCGAGACATGAATTATAATTTATATATATACACGTATATCCATAATTTGCACCTTAACTCTTTTTGTATCATATTTTTAATTTTTTTATTTAGCTATAAACTGTGTCTATTTAAATTTATTGTTCTATTAAGTATTATATGTTCCTTATTAAAAGTT
Organism: Cataglyphis albicans; assembly: GCA_038406275.1. Classification (NCBI taxonomy): domain Eukaryota; kingdom Metazoa; phylum Arthropoda; class Insecta; order Hymenoptera; family Formicidae; genus Cataglyphis; species Cataglyphis albicans. The sequence continues at coordinate 858,652 of JBCAUJ010000005.1, read as the reverse complement.
GAGTAATTATTGAATCTAACATGTCAGTAATAATATCAAAAAAATATCTATAATAATAAAATATATAAATAATAAAATAATAAAATCATAAATAATAAAATATATAAATAATAAAAGTTATGACCGAAAAATTATGACTTTTTATTTAAAACATAATTATTATATAATTATATAAAAATATAATTATTATTAAATTTTATATTTTTCTTATTTTATTATTAAGTTATTTCTCTAATATAAAAAAATGAAAAATAAGTTTTATTTATTCTTTCGTATATATAATATAAATATTTTTTTTCTACTATTTGAATTTATTCTGTTATATTGCATGGAAATGCATATATCGCAAGCGAATAGGAAAACCCGACGACCGAACATGTGCAAGCGACGAGTGTTTTCGTGATCGCTTAGTACTGTTCATAGCCTCCGCATGAACTTGGGCTACACGTTAATAAGTATTGTGATGTTACATGCTAAGGTCGTTCTACATTAGTCGCAAACAGCTAAACGTATGAACGCAAGCAGCGCTATTTTCAGTCGTAATGTAGTCGCAAATAGCAATCGCAAGGTTTGACCAAATCCAAAATTTGCGTCTCTGTGATTTTGCGACAGCCAATGAGCATCGAGCTCCGCTGTCATGGCATCTATTTGGCTTATTTATTTGTTCGTGTTCTGATTATAACCTGCAAAGTTATTGGTAGAAAATTTTATTTTTATAATGAGTGATTTCGAATGTAATGAAGATGAGTCTTTGGATGCAAGCGTTTATGAAGATGAAACAGATGTGGATGAAACAGATATAAAATTAATAAGGATCGTTAAAAATAACCCGGGGCTCTGAAACAAGAGTGCTTTTGTAGCATTTTCGATTTTATGACTGTAATGAAGAAGGCGCTAATCGCAAGATTTTTGTGACTCGGGACAATATGGATGTATGATCGATTACTTGCGACTAATGTAGAACGACTTTTACTCACAAGTTATCCACATGTCAGACATTCTTATACAGCGCCTCACGTAGCAAATCGATGAATTATGCGTAAAACGACATTTTGACAACCTAAAATTATTCCTGCGTGCTATTTTATAAGTATTTGCTCTATGCTAGTGTTGTGATGTGTAACGTATTTGTGAAACTTACAAAATTTTCCGAAAACTAAGCTTAGTGAAGAAAGTATTATGTAGAAGGAACATTTTCTTCTACTTTGGACAATTGTCAAATCACATGATCTCGTTTTCCCGTATGACAGGCTTACTTTGACACTCATTTTACGGCTATTTATTAACTGTCAAAGCAAAAGCTTAATTTTCGGACAATTTTACAAGTATGCTAAAACAATCTTTATAGTCTTATTTTATCAAAATATACTTTTATTTAGAAGTGGCACGCAAGAATTCTCAACGTCATTTCTCGCCTCTGACGTCATAATTTCAATATGGCCGCGGCAACTACACTTAGGAGCCTTAAAAACGGAAATTGAACATTCTGCATATTATTATGTATTCTACTTTACATTATATGCATGTGTAAAACTCATTGTAGCAATTTACAAAAAAAAAATTTTTCTTACAAACACAAATACAAACATAGGCTTGTACGCAGACACGCAGACGTGCGTGCGTGCGTACGTGCGTGTAGGTACGTACATATATACGGCTGTATCACATAGTGTTGCAAACTGTTTTCTCCAAAACTATTACGGCGAAGAAATTTTTTTTACAGTTTTTATGATTTTGGAGCCTTTTAAATGATAAACAAGATATTGCTGTCAATCTCTTTAAAAAGTATTTAAAAATGCTGGGTTCCGAAAAAAATTTACCTCCGACAACTTCGAATTTATGAAAAACTTTCTTTTAGATTCAAAGAAAATTTCTAACAAAAATTTTGGCGATTGTTATAAAAAAGTAATTTTTAAGAAAAAATGGCGAATTGATAATTATTTATATTAGACACCTCGCCAATGACCACGACCTTCACATATTGTAAGGGTGAAGTTGCTGATTAATTTTGTTTTATTTGGCGGTCTTGTATAATTTTTGAGATATTTAACGAAAATATTTATCGAGTTATACGATGGGTTTATAATTCTGCGTGAAGCGAGTTTTATCCCATATCGCCCTTTGCTTCGAACGAGATATAAATTATATGGTTGTACATGCGTTTGCAAATTTTTGCATAAGAATAATTTTAAATGTTGGAATTTTAATATATAGTATAATATTTTAATATAGTAAATATTAGTAATGACATAAAAAGTTTGTAAACAAACTTGATATAGCTTAGGAAATAATCTTCAAGTCGCTAAAAAATATTTTTCGTCATAACTCTAACTATAACAGAGATATTACAATATAAAGTTCTTCAATGTATAAATTTAAGGATGTCACTCGCGCCGCCGCTTTCACCATCGTCTCATTCATTACACGCACGCACGCAAGCACGCCCGCACGCCCGCACGCCCGCACGCCCGCACGCCCGCACGCACACACACACACACACACACACATATATATATATATACATATATACATATATATTAAGATGGTCATAAAAAAAAATTATTGCTGCCGCCTCAAAAGAGTAGTATCATAGTATAATTAATAAAAAAAAAGTTCTGTAAAACCCTAAGTCTACAAATTAGATGAAACAAATGCCTTATGAAAATACAAATTTTTTTTCCATTTTTTCACTTTTTTATCATTCTTTTCCAAGATTTTATTTACCATTATTAATATGATAAATAGATGTAATTTTACAAGTTTTAATTTAAATAATATATGAATATATATAATTGCTTATTATTTGATTAATATAATTGATATAATACTTATTTTTTCTTGAATAAAATTATATTTTGTATAATCGACAAAAAAATTCATTAAAATTCGATTTTGTCCATTAAAATTAATTGTTACTTGTTACATCTATTTATCACTACTAAAAATGATAAATAAAATCTTGAAAAAATATGAAAAAATGAAAAAAACAAATTATTAAATTTGTATTTTCATAAGAGACCTGTTCCTTTTAATTTACAGACACACATTTTACAAAACTTTTTTTGTAATTAATTACTACTCTTTTAAAGGGCAGCAGCAATAATTTTTTTTAACAATTACCCTAACATATATATATATAGAAAGAGAGAAAGAGAGAGAAATCAGAATTTGTAAAAAGTTACATATGATATACATATTTAAAAAAATTTTCTCAATAGAATTGCTTATATTAAATTTAGTATATTTTATTTTTAATTATAAAACAATAATATTATAAAATTTATATAAAATTATTATTTAATTTTATATATAATAAATGAATAACATATTTTAATTTGTTTATGCGTCAATTTAAATCCAGAATAGATTTTGATTATAAAAAATATTCTTCTAACATGTTTATCATTTTTAGGAAAATGTTAATAATAAAATATATTAATTAAATATATTAATAATAAATTATATTAATTAAAAGTACAGAATAATTATTTTTTATTATGGAAATATATTCTGGATTTAAATTGATGCACAAACACAAATTAAAATAAATTATTCATTCATTATATTTAAATAATATAAAATTAAATAATGATTTTATATTATTGTTTTGTAATTAAAAATAAAATATACTAAAAAAAGTATATAAAAAAACTACTTTATTTTACAATATATTAAATTTAATATAAGCAATTTTATCGAGAAAATTTTTTAAATATGTGTGTGTGTGTGTGTGTATGTGTGTGTGTGTGTGTGTGTGTGTGTGTGTGTGTGTACATGCAGATATGTATATATGTATACATTATATGTATTTATATGTATGTATTTATATGCATATATTATATATATGTACTTTTTTGCAAATTCTGATTTCTATATTCTTTTTTTCATAAATTGTCTTAATTGCATCATATTGAAAATTATCGAAAATTATTAAATATTTTAAGATTAAAAAGTCCGTTTGCAATGACGCAAAAGAATTAAAAGTGGCGGCTATTCGACGGCGCAAAGTTAAAATGGCGTCAAGCGGGTCAATCTATACTCTATACTCTATATATTAAAAGTGGGTCAGTTCACTATGGCACGTTGCCAATGCTCTCACATGCGAAAACTCCCACGCCTACCGTCGTCATTATTGCCGTCTCAACTCTTAACTATTCTCTTTCTTTCTTGAATTACCTTTTAATCTGCATGCAGTACGCCCATACTTGAAAACATATACTCGTGCATTGTACTAGCCTCTTAATCGATTCAATGTCAAAAGCCGAATTGAGAGTAAACATTTCATTGAACAATTATAACTTATAATTAAAGAAATAGCAGGTGCTTTATTAGATAAAATATTCAGAAAATTAATTAATAAATATAGAAAACTTCATTAAAGAGTAACCTATGTAGCGGCCTGTTTGCAACACCTAACTTTGAAAATTTCTTCTGAAAAGAGAAAAAACTAATTAAAAATTTATTTACGTGGGTTTATTACACATGTCTTGAGAAATACAAATTAATTTTTTTATGTGATCAATACATAAAATGGCGGCTGTATCGAGAATGTAGAGCCTTTTTTTGAAAAATGCTCCACGGCTGGATAGATAAAAACTGCAAATGTTGATTTGGAACAAAAACCCAATTTTAATTTACGTACCAAAAATTAGAGAAAAGTGTAGAAAATTTTATAATTATTGATTTTTATAAAAATGGCATGCACTTGAAAAAACAGTTGCATTTTTCGCCAAAAAATTCATCGAAAATTGTTTATAAAATGAAAAGTTTTTAACATTTCGCAAAATCCTTACGCTTTTCTCTAGCTTTTTGGATGTAAACTATGAAAAATTTTGAGTTTTTGTTCCAGATCAAGATTTGCAATCTTTATTTATCCGGCCGCAGAACACTCTTTAAAAAAAGGGCTGCGTTCTCGTCGAGTTGCTACAGCAGCCATTTTGTGTATTAATCACATAAAAAAATTAATTTGTATTCCTTAAGACATGTGTAATAAACTCACAAAAATGAATTTTCGATTAATTCTGGTTTCTTTCCTCAAAAAAGTCTCAAAATGAGATGTTGAAAATTCAATGAGGTGTTATCCCTAATGTTTAAAAATGTTTAAAAATTTACATATTATTTTAAAAATACTCAAAATATTCATTAACGTAATGCAAACATTCTATTATAAAAAATTTTCAATGTGATTTTATGTAATAAATTTTATATAATAATTTTATATAATAAAATTACATAGTAAAATTTTTGTCATTTTTTGCTTTAGTTACTTTTTTTAAAAACATTATAATAATTTTCAAATGTTATATAATAATATTATATAATAAATATTATATAATAAATATTATATAAAATATTATATAATATATTATATCAGATATAAAGTCTTCAGTAAAAGTTCCGTGACCGACTTACTATCCTTATTCTGTAACTTTTAATGATAAATTCAATCGTTACGCGCAACTATTTTCCAATACTTTTCAGCTTAGAGAATAGAACCACAGACTCAATTTTAAAATTTTACATGTATGCAGCACTCATTAAATGTAGTCCAAGACTACAAGTACGAATGTACAGAAATGTTTACTTTCGAAAGTGTTAATTATTAGGTTAAATAAACAATTTTTCAGATTTCTATATAAAAAAAAGATTAGAATTATTCATTTAACCAAATAATTAAAATTTGAATATCTCGAAAAGTTTTAAAACAAATTTTCGCATATTCGTATTTGTGGTATTCCACTATTTAATAAATGTTACATATCTGAAAAATTTCATCAAATTTATGTCTGGGTTGGTTACGAAATTCTTACCCAGATTGTTATTAATTTTAATAACTTTATTAAAATGATTAAATCTTAGTTTTAAAAACCAATTAACATCAGAAAGTAAATTTTTAATCGTCTTTAATTTTAATAAAGAATAATCACCGAAAAATTATGCATCTTATATTATCTATTATTACGTACGATGAGTAACAATTTTATTGGAACATCAAAATATGCTATTATCAAGAGACGGTAGTGTCTCGTGCAAAGAGTTTGTTAGTTTATTTATTTAACTAAGATGAACTAAGTTTTTAATAAGTTTAATCACAATAACTTGATTTTTAATTATGAGAAAAGTGTTTTATTATTGCTCTATGTGCAATATAAGAATAGAGATACTTCGATATAAAGTTCTTCAATGTATAAATATAAGGATGTCACTCGCGCCGCTGCCATCGCCATCGCCATCACTCATTACACACACACACACACACACACACATACACACACACACACACACACACAGACATACACACACACACGCATGCACGCACGCACGCACGCACGCACGCACGCACGCACGCAAGCACGCATACATATGCACAGAAAAATTCTGTTTTGTCAAAATTGTCAACACAAAAGTACGGCAACGATACTTGAAGCTGATCTCGATTTTGTTAGATTTGTCACATATCAAATACAACAAGCGAAATTACAAAGTATAATATTTTATATTACATATATATAAATCGGATGTATGTAAGATACATTTTGTTATTTTAACGATTCTACCTTCATCAATTACATTTACGCAGATATTTACATTTTTGATGAAGAACACGGGAAAAATAGTAAAAAAAGTTTTTTACCAATAATTTTCGAGTATGGGATTTTAAAATTTCACAGTTTTAATGCATTTTCTCTTATAAAATAAGGAAAAATAAAGTTTGTTACGCTGTTATAATAATTTATAACATTGATGAATAATATAATATAAAGAAGCTATTCTTAAATAATTGGTAAATAATTTTTTATTAATTTTATAAACAATTTAATTTAAGTTATATTATGATAAAGTATTATATATTTATTTTATTAACAATTCAATTTTTGTACAAAAATTACGATAAAAAATCAACATTTGTATATTTTTAAACCTTCTATTATGTTACATTAAATTTTTAGATTTTTCACTGACATAAGTTTTATGTCAAAGTGTTTTTTGTGAGCCTAATTATTAGTGATATGTCGCAAAGAAATGCAATGATACAATTACTGCAGTGCTTTGGAAGCACGTCTAACATCTCTAATATCGATCATTCCTGCGAGGCATAACAAAAGATGTCAAGGTGATCTACGCACGCATAAGTTAGAAAATTATGTATGGCAATAGATGGAAAAAAATATTCTTGTAATTAGAAAATTAATTGTAAAGATATAGAAAAAAATATTTTAATTTTGAATTTTGATTCTCTTAATCATCTCTTAAAGTTTTCTGTTGTTCAAAAGACATGCATATTTCGTTAAGATCGCGAACCCCTACGCACACTTTATCTCTCAAGTCTGAATCGAGTCAATGAGAGAAGGACCATTGACCTTAATCAGACTCTTGTAAAAGAGACTACAACAAAACGTCAAGTCATTTTATATTTTTTATATTTCTTTGTGAACTAGTTATAGTAATAAATAAACAGTTATAGTAAATAAATACAGTTATAGTTATAGGTACAGATATAGTTATAGTAATAGATACATAGTAATAGATACACATACATAAATATTGTAAGATTACAAGAATTTTTCAGACACTTAAATTAAAAATATTAAATTATCTACAATTAATGGATAAAAAGCGCTTAATAAGGAGGGAGAAAATAATATTTAATTCTCTTCATTATTTAATATAATTTTAGTTAAAATAAAATTTTAATATTTTTTTATTATATTTTATATCTTTTTTCAAAATCCAAGTTTTTTCCGTATAGATGCTATATATTTTTTTATTTGAAAGCAGATTTTCTATGCTTCTTATATGAACAAAAGGCACAACAATATATCCTTCATTCAAAATTTTGTATGATAAATTTAACTTGAAAAATATAACTTGAACTCACATTTCAAATGTACAAATTAAATGTCACTTTCAAATAGCATTTCGTCTAATTTCCTTGAGAATTATTACAGTAGCACAGCAAGTAAAATAATCAATATGTGTATGTGTGTGTGTGTGTGTATGTAGAGAGTCCCAACATATTCCTTATTATCTCCTAAATTAAAACACCCCCTCCCCCGAACACACACGCGCGCGCGCACACATATACACAGATAAACTATACGAATATATATAAATGAAATGATTTTAACTAAACTCTATTATGGATATATTGATTACTCACAAAAGTTACCTATGTTAGAGAACGGAGAAATATGCATATATTTAATGATATAAATATTTCGATATAATAAAAATTGTAACGCTGTTCGAAACAAATACAATCATTATTTTGAAAATTATACGTGAGTTGTATTGGCTTGAAATTTTGCATCTAGTTATTAACTTTTCATTTACAGTCATGCCATACGGCCAATTTCCGACTTCTATTGGCGATTGACATGTCATCTATTTATATTTAGATGTTACTTATGTGCTAAAATATGCTATATGTAACATTTTTAAACTTAACATAGTGTAGTGTTGTGACAAACTGCAAAAAATAATACGTGCTACATGCATGATATATATAAATAACAGCTATACGTATACGAAAAGAGGAGAACTGCGTTATGTTGTTATTGATTTATTTGATGTGTTTTATACTTAGCGTCCTATATAACACAAATGATATATCAGTTACATTATAGTCCAAACTATCATCGTTTTAACGTTCTCGATAAAAGTATAATTTTGTTTTGTAATATTGAAAAAAAAATTTACATTCTGTGCTTAAGCATTTCAAGATATTTATGGACTTTTACTAATTCTAACAGTTTCTGATATGATATTTACACAGTATTTGTTATTTTAATAGTTCATTAGCTATTACTAGACTGAAAAATAAAATTAATTTCGATAATAATATAATTTTAATTTTACAAAAAAACAATATAAATAGGAATCGAAATAAATATTCAATTCTATGCGATAAATATTCATTTTTATGCGATTTTATTCTTAGTAAGTATAAAAAAGTTACATTCAACTGGACGACTCGCTATAGACACATGGTATAAATATCCGTTGCTGCGCTCTATGCGTGATTATTTGTTGCGCATAATTGCTACGTGTGACTTGGTGCAAGACACTACACATATCTCTTGACATGATATTACAGAAAAGATGTCTCTGACGCTGCTAAATAATGTAAACGTTGCTAAACAATGTAAACAAAGATTTTTTTAAATATGCATATCTTTCAATTTTATTAAGCTCAGATTACATAAGTCTCTCCACTCTAATTGTATAATTATACTTTAATCGTTTACATACAAGCCATGATTATTTATATAATGCAAAGAAATTCTATTTATTACTTTTTATACTCACTGATGTACTTACAATATCATGTTAATATAAGTAAGATTTAACATAAGTAAATCTAATGTATAACAATATATTTGAGTTAATATTATCTCGAGCTATTCTAGATATATGCAAAAAATACTGATCTTGACTGTGTATAATTAGGAGACAATTTACCGTATCATTTGTGCTTTATGAAGCACGTATTTTGTGTGATTATTCTAATCGCACATATACTACCTAATGATTCTATTATGATTCTATATTGCGGAGACTAATCGATGTGCGCTAGATTGGATGCTATTGTTGAAGTTGATGATCAAGCTGATCGAACATATAAAATATGCCATATAAAACTTCAACGTGGAATTTTTATAAGATATTCATTTCACATGGCGCAATTAATGTTTTTCTAGATTCTTTTATTACGCTTCACGATAAAAAAGTTAAAGCTTTCTAAAAAATTTTTTAAAAATTAACATAAAAACAAGAAAAAATAGAGATTTTGGATTTTTGTTAAGATTAAGTACAGGATTACTTCGGAAAATATGAGTTCGTAGTCAAAAGTTGTCATATTTCGATCCTGAAGTTTGTCAATAATTTAAAATCAGTTTGTATATAGATTTAATTTCAGATTTTGATGCTGTAGATCCATATTCTCAATTTGTGACAAACAAAATGTAACATATTAAAAATTGACAAATCAACAAAATAAAAAAGGCTAATTTTGTGAGCCACATAAGCAAGTTAAATGTGTATAAATATTACCGAGATGTATCATAATAGAAAATATTATCGAGATGTATCATGTCGGCGGGATATTTTTTGTATTAAAACATTTTGTTTATTTAGTTTAATTTCTACATTTTAATCTACACTTTATAAAGTAATATTTATTTTTTATTTTGTAATTATTTCTTTTAAGTTAACTTCAAAATCAAAATAGATGATTTCGTAAGTTTTAATGCGTTATTATTGCCACTTTAATATTTTAATTTTAATGAAAATCATCAAAGAATAAATATATGAGAAATATATTAACATAAATAAATTGAATGAGGCGTAAACGTAAATTGTTGATAGAAACGTTAAATCAATAAATTTTCAGCACTAACAATAGAAAACGCAGAATATTCACGTATTCTTTTCAAACAAGATAATCTAAAAAAACTACGTGAATCAAAATAAAAGATAAAAGATGTCGGAAAGCTAAATAAAAAAAAATGCATAAAATAATTTAAAACCAGGCGAAATATTAAAACTATGTAACCATTATCTTTTATGATGATTGATTCAGATAAAGAAAAATTACAAAACGATATGAGAAAGGTTACAAACTAAGAGATAAAAATTATAATTTTTTATTTTTTAACAATAAAATCATTTCTATATCTTTTGATATATTATGCTCTAATATATCTGTGTTTTGGATTTTAAAATGTACGAATTACAAAACATAAGATTTAAAAAAAATATATTTGTTAATAAAAAGTTTGCATTAGAATTTCTTACACATATTATAAAAAAATTGTTTGGATATTTTACTTACATAGAAATATTTTTTTCAAATTAATCCGGAGATTCTGTATGAATTATAACCGGAAAACGATAATTATCGATCTTCATGCATATTCTGAGAAGAATATTGATTCATTACTTTTATATTAATCCGTGCTTGTATATAAATTTTGAAATATAACTTAATTTATTTTGATAATAAACCTTTACATTACTGTATTCTCTTCAATAATCTTGACCTTAACGTTGTTAAAAAGTTAAATAATATTTAAAAAATTTGTTCATTAGAAAATTATTAACAAATAAAAATTCGAGCTTGAATAATTTTTAGTAAATACAAAAATAAAAATTAATAATCTATAATTAAATAATTCTATATATATGTATTGTGCAATTATTCATACAAAATTCACTCATTATCTAATTATTATCTTTACTTTTACAACATACATAAAGATCAAAGTCATTGGTGTCACTTATATACAGGGTTTTTCTAACCATTCGTACAAGATTTAAAAAAAAAGGGAAATGGATTTTATTAAGAATCGCAAAAATTTTGATGATTAAATCGAGTCCAATCTATTGTATGGTAATATTTTCAACTTCCGATGTTGACCAGAAATGAGTTATCCAGATCAAAAATCAAATTTTTTAAATGGAACATTTTTCATTGCAGATTCGGATTTCCCGGCAAAAAATAAGAAGCTTTTGTCCCAAACATTTTTTGAAATGTCTCCATTGATCTTGAAATGATTTTTAAAGTGTGATTTACGAATAGGATGTAGCGCGAATTACAAATAAGATGAGACAATTAACAAACATACTACTTCGTAATTTTCAAAAATATTATTTAATTACAAATTGTTCTTAGACATCTGTTTTTATCAGCATTGATCCATGTTTCCCGTTTTTATTGATATTTTATTGTATGTTAGATGTAATATTTGTTGTGACAAGTAAGTAGCAACAAAACACTTAGTTTTGATAACAAACATATAATGGTTTCTTATGCATTAATACTGCATCACTCAATGCATGAATTCACAATGGATATTTATTTGCACTTTAATCTGATGTGATACAATGTTCTTCGTGTGGCGCATATGTATGATTGCGTGCAATATAGGAAAAGATAAGGAAATTCTTATCAACAAAACATATATCTCTCATAAAAATTAACTTCATCTAATCTGCAAAATAATTTCATTACAAGCATTTTAATTGCATATTATCAATTTGTCAAATTAATATAACTATTAAAGTTTTATTGAAAAAAAATTAATAAAATTTTGAGAACTGTAGTTTATTTTATATGCGAGGATCATTTCATAAGCAATGCACATTGTAGTAACGCCGCGGACGGAATAATGCATTCTCAAATTTTTAAATGGAAATTTTGTAGTGGAAAACTTCTTGAAGAAGCGATACATAGTCTAAAAAACTTCCATAGTGTATGTCATTGTGAATTGATGAATGCTAGAAATGATCTCTGCAGATGCTTTAGGTA
>JBCAUJ010000005.1:817460-828202 GCA_038406275.1 Cataglyphis albicans | reverse complement strand
AGAGAGGGAGAGAGAGAGAGAGAGAGAGAGAGAGAGAGAGAGAGAGAGAGAGAGAGAGAGAGAGAGAGAGAGAGGGAAAGAAAGGGAGAGAGAGAGAAAGAGAGAGAGAAGAGTGGGAGAGAAAGAGAGAGAGAAAGAGAGCGGGAGAGAAAGAGAGAGAGAGAGAGAGAGAGAGAGCAGGAGAGAAAGAGAGAAAGAAAGACAAAGCGATAGAGAGCGAGGAAGAGAGGGAGGGAGAGAGAGAGAGAGAGAGAAATTTGTATTTTATACAAAATTTTATAAAGTTTTATATAAAAACGTCAAAAAAGATATAATAATAATTAATTAGGCTACTAAAATTTCAATTTATTAGTATATGTTCGTTTATAAATTTAAAAAAATCATACTTTACAAGAATTAATACAATATAATTTTTCACAATGGAATAATGTTCAAAAAATATATACCAATTGTGATGTACTTCTCAGTAAAGTTAAAACTGCAAGCTTTAAAATGCTTTTTTAATTTTATTTACAATGATTTTTCTTCGAGTTTCAACTTTGTTTGAAAATAGTCCAATTTTTAGGTATGAAAAATGTTTCCTATTTTTTTTAATAATGTATAATTTAGGTTTGAAAATAATCCAATTTTTAGAATATGAAAAGAGTAATATAATAATAATAGGAAGTATTATCATTTTATTTTTTATGTACTTGGCGTACTCTTTTTTACTTTTGTGAGATTTTTTATTGTAATCTCATTGCTTTTTGTAAAAATTTATATTTTTTTCTGCAAAGAATACATATGAGTTTTTAGTATTTCGATACCCACTGCACTTTTAAATTATTTATTAATTGCCAGTCGGTATTTTTAGCACGTACTATGCTTGCATCCAATAATGTCCATCAGTTATATTTGATGAAAAATTCCACTAATGACTTTATACATATTCGCACCAATACTTATCTTTTCCGTAAGTACAGCTTTAATTTTTAAATCTGATACTTTAATAATTTTTGTATTACTAATTTTAAATAACAATAACTGTAAAATGATAATACTCCCTGTCATTATTATATCAGTTTTTTCAAGTACTGAGACAGCATCACAATTGGTACATATTTTTTGAATATTATTCCAATGTGAAAAATATTGTATTAATTTTTGTAACGTATATGATTTTTTTAAATTTATAAATGTACATACACTAATAAATTGAAATTTTAGATGATTAGTAGACTAGTTAATTATTATTATATCTCTTTTGACGTTTTTATATAAATCTTTATAAAATTTTGTATAAAATACAAATATTTAATATAATAATACTTTTATTATATAACAAAACAATAATATTCATATAATGAAAAATATTCTATGTACAAGTCTGGATCCATATACACTACTGAAAAAAATAGGGAACATTTTTCATATTCTAAAAATTGGATTATTTTCAAACCTAAATTATACATTATTAAAAAAAATAGGAAACATTTTTCATACCTAAAAATTGGACTATTTTCAAACAAAGTTGAAACTCGAAGAAAAATCATTGTAAATAGAATTAAAAAACCATTTTAAAGCTTGCAGTTTTAACTTTAACGCACTATCAGTAATTTTTAATATTTTTTTATTTTGTTTGTTTTGTACTTTAAAAAAGAACACATTGTTTTGTTCTTTAAAATTACATATATTTGACACTCTGCAGCTCGATAAAAAAACTCGAAAAATTCAACTTAAGTTTCAAAAATTTCAATATTTTATCTACAAAATGCTTTTTTTTTTAATTTTTCTACAATTTTTTTTGATCGAGGTACACGAGTTTGAAATCTGTATTTTTTTTAAATGAAAAAATGATAAAAATTTTTTAAAAATCACCAAATAAAATTAAAATTTCATGCTTTATAAAATGCTTTCTTAATTTTTTGTCTACGATGATTTTTGGCAGAATATCGACATTATTTCTAACAAATACAATTTAGTTTCAAAATCGTAACTTATTGAAAAAAAGATAAATTTTTTAAAAAGCATTTTGTAGGCAAAATAGAAATGTTGTAGTTTATAGAACATAAGATAAATTTTTTAAAAGAAATTTTTATATCAAGTTGCAAAGTGTCAAAAATATGTAATTTTAAGAAACAAAACAATGTATTCTTTTTTAAACTACAGAAAGGAAGATAAAAAAGTTTTTTCAAGCTATCGATAGCACGTTAAAGTTGAAACTTCAAGCTTTAAAATGCATTTTTAATTTTACTATGATTTTTCGTCGAGTTTCAACGAAAACAGCTCAATTTTTAGAGTATAAAAAGTATTATTTATTTTTTTTTAGTAGTACATTTTAATGCAATCTAGGCACGACAAATTTTTATACTTTGCTTCGGTATAAGTGTTTTATGCGACATAGAGTTTACGAAAAATTGTCTTTCAAATTATACATCTTGTAAGACATACTTTGCAAATTAGAGAAATTATAAACGCACTTTCTCTCTCCCTCTCTCTCTCTCTCTCTCTCTCTCTCTCTCTCTCTCTCTCTCTCTCTCTCATTTATCATATATAAAAGAGTATATACAAAAAAATAATCAAACGTAAATAGTGTGAATGCCCCTTGATGGACAAAATCGCTTTGCGTGTGTGCGTGCGAACATATGTACGTGAGTCTGAAACTTATCCGGGAAAAAAAAGTCTCACGTTTGCTATATACAAATATCATTTTTTAGACTTGACAGCACCAATCTTATTCAAACTGGTTGCAATCAAAAGCTTGCATTCATATTATATCATAAAAGCGCAGTTAGACTTTTGATTATGGCTCTAGTTTCTGAGATATTTTAATCAAAAATATTATATAGACATAAAACTCCGGATAAACTATTTGATAGCGCCGCGGTCCTTGTACATAGAGAAAACTCTTGACAAGCCAGACAGATATCTTTTATAATTGGCGTTCTTTTTTATGAACTTAGCGTCGCGACGCTACCGCGTCGCTTGATATTCTTTTAGAATTTCAATATGGTTTTAGGAAGTTTAGATCCTGTCAAAATAATTTAACTATTCTAATTGCTAATTTTTTTCTGGATTTTTAAATAATGGTGTCACGATCGTGATTTTCATGGATATTAAGGGAGCATTTGATAATGTTCTTCCGCATCTTAATTAATGATTTGAAAGAGTTTAAGCTTTCTCTTAAAATCATTAAATTTACTAAAAATCATTTCATCGAGAAGAGAGCGTCCCGTTTGACCACGTTAATATTGACTACGGTCCCGATTGACAACGTTGAAATTGATCACATTGCGAATAGCCACGTCGATATTGACTACGTTGCAATTAAACATGATCCCGATTGACCATGGTCCCGATTGACCACGGTCCCAATTGACCACGATTGCAATTGACCAAGGTTCCGATTGACCACGGTTCCGATTAACCACAGTTCCGATTGACCACGTTCCCGATTGACCACGTTAATATTGATCACGGTCTCGATTGATCACGTTGATATTAACCACGGTCGTGATTGACCACGGTCCCGATTGCCCTCGGTCTCAATTGATTACGATCCCGATTGATCACGGTCCCGATTGACCACGTTAATATTGATCACGGATCGTGGTCAATCGGGACAGAGGTCAATATCAACGTGGTCAATCGGAACTGTGATCAATTGTAACGTAGTCAATATCAACGTGGTCAACCGGAACCGTGGTCTATTGTAACATGGTCAATCGGGACCGTGGTCAATTGTAACGTGGTCAATCAGGACCGTTGTCAATCGGGACCATGCTCAATAGGGACTGTAATCAATCGGGACAGTGGTCAATCGGGATCATGTTTAATTGCAACGTGGTCAATATTAACGTGGTCAAACGGGTGCCACTCGTTCTTCCGCATCTTAATTAATGATTTGAGCTTAAGCTCTTTCTCCTAAAATCATTAAATTTACTGAAAATCTTATTTTATCGAGAATGGTGCAATTTGTAATTTAGAGTCAACTTTTTGATTCTCTAAAGGTCTCGCAAAGGAACAAGACTCGGTACTTAGCCCCACTTTGTTTAATTTATATCTTAGAAAAATTTTTTTTTGTTTACATTGTTGTACTAAAATACTTCAATTTGCTGATGATATTGTTACTTATTCAACGTCGTTTAATATTGATAAAGCGCGTAAATCTGTCGAGCTTTTTTTGTCTAATATTGATTTGTTTTTACAATCCAAAGGACTTGATATTTTTCCACATAAAACGCAAATGAACATCTTTTCACGTCGTAATATTTGTCCTACGGATCTCATTTCTCTTAATGATTCTGTTATTAAACCTTAACTGTTAGATTTCTGGGTGTATTTTTTGATTTTAAACTTACCAGAAATGTTCATTTGGACTATATAATTTATAAATCTAAAAAAATTCTACAGATTATATCAGCTCTACGTAGTGTATGGTGGGGTTCTCATCCTCAACTCCTATCGTTCACTATTAAGAAGCTCTACTGAATATGCCTGTCAAATATTTGCCCTTAAAGATACCACTCAATTTCATAAATTAAAGCTTATTGAAAACAAAGCGATACGATTGACTCTTGGATATCATATCTCTATTCCTATAAATTTTATGTTTGCGGAACCTAAAAAACCTCCATTTTCGTTTTTTTTTATCTTAAATTTTCCATTAAATAAGCTCTTTCAGTTTCCGATCATCCTGTTATGAAATGTCTTAAAGTTCTTCCAGATGCCATTATTAATAATCCTAATAACTTTGAATATCTTTCTTCAAATTTTCCGGCAATCAACCTTTTCTGTCAGCTAACTCCTTATAAGCAGATTATATATAAATCTATTTTTCTCCCTCAATATCAACATTTCTATCATTCCTCTTATTTTTCACCTAAAATAATCTATCCTCATTTATATTTTTTAAATATGTTGGATCAATTTCTTAAACAACATCATGTCTAAAACCTTTTTATGCAAGCTTTTGATAAATTTATTACGGGATCGATGATTTTTTACACAGATTGATCTAAAATGGAAGATGGTGAGTTCTGCCTGTTTCTTCTCTCAACCTCTAATTTAATTAATGTATAAAATTTTACTTTATGCTTCCATCTTTTTTGCAGCTTGGACTATATATAATGCTATTTTGCTTTTATTTAATATTCATACTTCTGATGCAACTATTATTACTGACTTTATAAGTGTTTTAAAAGCGCTTCAAGAAATTATACCTAAAAAAAGGCAATTATTTAATCCCTCTAAGATTAAACTTGAGGCGGCGCGTGATTAAAAATCAAATTCATATGCGATTTATCTGGATTCCATCTCATAAGAGTATTCATGGTAATGAAAGAGCTGATGAACTTGCTAAATTAGCAATTAAAGAAGGTATTACTACTAATTTCAAGGTTCCTTTTTCTTATCTCTTTTCTATTCTCAAAAAAAATTAGATTTTGATTTTGACAAATATTTGGAGCATTAGGCACAATTTAAAGGTGTTCAATTTGCTGATGATATCTTTGCAACATTGTTTTTTACAAGTATGAAGCTTAGAATTTAAGTGTGGGATCTACAAGTGTAGATGGAAAAGAAATTTTAATCTCGACCGTGCGACTCATCATGTCATTAGTCGTAAAAAGCAACAAGAAGCTGAAATCTATCTTTTTGAAATTTTGCGCAATGATCTTCTGCGCAACGCAGACGCTCGACTCTCGATGCTCAACGCTCGATACTCGACGCTCGATGTTCGATGTTCTCGATGCCATCATTTAAAGGCACCTTAAAGGTCATTGCACGTTAAAAAATTTTAGTCGTAATCGTAAAGCCGTAATTAAATCAACCAAAGTTCAAACATTCTTATTATGTTTTAGAATGTTTGATTGTGATTGGTCAATTTTCTTACGGCCTAATGATTACGACTAAAATTTTTTAACGTGCAATGGCCTTAAGAAAGAAAAAGAAATTCAATGACTTGTAAACACCCAGTGTGCACTCAGTTAATATTTTCGAACGCAGTCTAAGGGCCCAAGCATAAACTTTTGTATAAGCGCATAATCATAAGCATAAGGAAATTGATTGGTCAATGCATATTCTTATTCTCTTGACCAATCAATTTCCTTATGCTTATAGTTATGCGCTTATGCAAAAGTCTATGCTCGGGCCCTAACAATCTAATATTATATAGAAGCAGAGAGAAGCCTGAAAGCGGCCATCCCAGCTTTTTTCATACGTTAGCTTTCGGTCCCGTATAACAGCACCTCTACGTTCATTTTATGGCCGCTTGGAACTACATGGCCACATTCGTATGGTGTTAGCCGATAACTAACACTTTTTTTAAATAATTATGTGTGAAATCAATTGTATTTTGATTGTAGATGATTGTAGTGCATTTATTTTTGTTTATTAATTTAATATTTTAATAATTAATTTTTAATTAATTATTTAATTGTAGACTATGAAACTAGCCGACATATACTATAAAATTACAAAAATAGATGTCAAATCGATTGTATTTTGTTTGTAGACGATTGTAGTGCATTTATTTTTATTGTTAGTTTGTAATTAAATTTTAATTAATTAATTATTTAAAATTTGAAATATACTAAAGTACATGCATGGACAGAAAGCGAGCGCGTACGCGCACACACACCACACACGCAACAAGAGGTCCGAAGGTCCCTCTTCTGCACTCGCCAGTAGCAGGGTAGGTCTTGCTTTATGTAGCATGTACTTTGTAAGTTGTAAAGCGAGGTCCACCATGCCTACGGGCGGGGCGGTAGTGGAAGGGGGGCCGAAGGCCGAAGGCATCCGTGTGTGTGTGTGCGCATGCGCGCGCGTGTGTACTTCTTGTCCATGAATGCTTTGGTATATTTCAAACTTTAAATAATTAATTAAAAATTAATTACAAACTAACAAACAAGAATAAATGCACTACAATCATCTACGAACAAAATACAATTGATTTCACATATAATTATTTAAAAAAAGTGTTAGTCATCGGCTAACATCATACAAATCATGGCCACGTCCATTTTCAGACAAGATAAAACAGCCGAATAGTTCATGTCCGTGCTACGTCCATTTTTTGATATATTGATTGTCGGATAGTGGTAATACACTGATCGCTAGACAAAAAGAGATGGCGCCATCTTTGTCTCTCTTTCATCGCAAAATACAATTGCATTGTATAATTTTAATTATAAATTAAACATATATATTCACATGTATGTACGCAAGTATAAAATTTGCAAAAAGTGGGTGCTTATTAGCCTTGTTGCGTTACTGTTTTATATCACGAAAGGCCAAAAAGCACTTTCAGTCTGTATGTACTTCGAACGTAAAGCAATACGCTAGAGAAACAATAGCATAGCATACGGTTGTCGCTCCTTATTTGATATTATCTCATCTCAACTCCCAACAATCGCATCCGTGTACTCACATGTCGTTGCTTGGTCTTCATGGATGCTACATACATACGCGATGAAAGAGAGACCAAGACGGCGTAATCATCTCTCTTTGTCTAGCGATCATTTACTATCACTATCGACAATATCGAAAAGTGGATGTAGCACAGACATGAACCAAAATTGAAAAGTGGACGTAACACGGAAATGAATCGTTTGGCTGTTTTATCCTGCCTGAAAATGGACGTAGCCATGTAGTTCCAAGCGGCCATAAAATGGACGTAGAGGCGCTGATGAACAGGACTGAGAGCTATCGTACGAAAAACACCGGGCCGCTCTCAGACTTTTCTCTGATAGAAGTTTATGGAAGTGGTTGCTTTTATGATGATAAGCAAAAAGTAATCTTACAAAGGAGAAGCAAAATATATATTAAATATTTATCTGAAACATTTCTCAAATCCATCATGACGCTTACAAACAAAGTAAAAAGAATTTTAATTATTTTACTCAATTGTTTTTTTAAATACATAATGTACAAGAGAGCAATTATATATTTATTTATAATTAACCTTTAAATTTTTTTTCAGATGGAGATTGATGAAAAAAATATTAAAGGGGAAGGTTTCAAACCATATTATATTACAAAGATTGAAGAATTGCAATTAATTGTTACTGAAAAAAGTCAAAATTTAAGAAGATTGCAAGCACAGCGTAATGAATTGAATGCAAAAGGTACTTATCTTGATGATGGAAATATTATTATATTATTATTCAGAAAAGTTTAATAGTTTTTCAATTATTGAAGGCAAATTATTATGTATGATTATATCATAATATTGTCTTTTTTTTTTCAGTACGTATGCTGCGAGAAGAGTTACAACTTTTACAAGAGCAAGGCTCATATGTAGGGGAAGTAGTTAAACCTATGGACAAAAAGAAAGTATTAGTCAAAGTACATCCTGAAGGCAAGTTTGTAGTCGATATAGATAAGAATATTGATATTAATGATGTAACACCGAATTCGCGAGTGGCTTTGCGTAATGAAAGTTATACTCTGCATAAAATATTGCCGAATAAAGTTGATCCACTTGTTTCTCTTATGATGGTGGAGAAAGTACCAGATTCTACATATGAAATGGTAGGAGGTTTAGATAAACAGATAAAGGAAATAAAAGAAGTTATAGAGTTACCGGTCAAGCATCCAGAATTATTTGATGCTCTTGGAATTGCACAACCTAAAGGTGTACTATTGTATGGACCACCAGGTAGCAATTTATTCTCTTATATAAAATTAAAGATACATATTTGAAACTTTTAGTAGTATTTTATCATATTTATCTATTATAAATCATTAGTCATAATATATTCAATTGTATCATAATATAAAAAAACTCCTAGGTACTGGTAAAACTTTACTTGCAAGAGCAGTAGCACATCATACAGAATGCACCTTCATTCGTGTATCTGGATCTGAATTAGTACAGAAATTTATTGGAGAAGGTTCACGTATGGTTCGTGAACTTTTTGTGATGGCAAGAGAACATGCACCATCTATAATATTTATGGATGAAATTGATTCTATTGGAAGTTCCCGAATTGAATCTGGATCTGGTGGCGATAGTGAAGTATGTATTTTATACACACACACACACACACACACACACACACACACACACACACACACACACACATATATATATATATAGTTTTTCATTTCTCAATTATATATTAAAAATTATTCTTTTAGGTTCAACGAACCATGTTAGAATTGCTTAACCAATTGGATGGTTTTGAGGCAACAAAAAACATAAAGGTCATTATGGCTACAAACAGAATTGATATCTTGGATCCTGCATTATTACGGCCTGGACGTATTGACCGTAAGATTGAATTTCCACCTCCAAATGAAGAGGCTAGATTGGACATCTTAAAGATTCATTCTAGGAAAATGAATTTAACACGTGGAATAAATTTGAGAAAAATAGCTGAACTTATGCCAGGTGCATCAGGAGCAGAAGTTAAGGTAATGAAAATTATTCAATTTATATTTTTATGTTATTAATATAAGGCATAAAAAGTGAGTATTAAATGTAAATCTAATTTCTTTTCTCTTAGAAAGATATTTTATTTTAAAAGTGCTCAAAAAGAAATTGTTAATAAATAAGATTAAATAATAGATAAAAGTTAATATAATGAGTAGAATTCTCAATAGTTAAAAGAATAATTAATAGATGTTAAGATAAAGTTATCTTTTTATTATCTAAAGGACAAAGAAAATGTTTAGCAAATCTAGCAATTAATAACTTAAATATATACATACGTTTTTCAATATAATATTATTTATATCATAGGGTGTTTGCACAGAAGCTGGTATGTATGCTCTTAGAGAACGTCGTGTTCATGTAACTCAAGAAGATTTTGAGATGGCTGTAGCAAAGGTGATGCAGAAAGACTCAGAAAAAAATATGTCTATCAAAAAGTTATGGAAATAATCAACTTTGCAATTTCTTCAATATCATATTTTCATTAATGATTTTTAACTTTAATCTAATTTTTATCATTACATTATTTCATAATTCTAATAATTCATTTTAAGCAGAATTGGAATTTAGAGTTATTTGGAGTTATATATTTAAGATGTGTTAATGTAGGACTTTCATGAGATTATAGCTAAATATCTCATTAATTAGACACTTAATAAAATTTATATATATTAAAACAGTGAAGTTTTATTATACAATACTAAATTATTAATTATTGTATTTACATATTCCACATCCTTATTGATTCTAATTATTATTAATATCGTGTAATTTAAAATAATAAGCTTTTTATAATAACAACAATGTCATTTATGTAATTCATTATAAGATTTTTATATATTTTAAATGTTTTAAATTTAAGTATTTCCCCACAAAATATGTAAAAAGAAACTCTCAGTGTATGTCTATTTCCTTCATTCTTAATTTAATCACTTAATTCAATTTTCCTTTAAATTAAAATTTTCTTATAATTACAGTATAACAGATAAAAAAAAAAAAAAGAAAAATAATGCACAATATTTTTATTCATATGTACTATAAGAATGGAAATGGAAAGTTTTTAAATAGAGAAAATATTCCGATCCCAATAATTTTGAAATAAAAGAAATCAATTATATTTTAATTATATTTTGTTCTTAATAAATTAAGTTTATTTTATGCAATATAGATGTAAAACTGTGCGCGCGCATTAATGAAATAATAATGAAATCCACAATCTCTTATCATTTGTAGATATAAAATCTTCCCTGTAATCATACAAAATACTTTGTATGTATGTGTATGCCCTTAAATATAAATTTATATATTGATATATTAATATATAAAT
>JBCAUJ010000005.1:776278-794084 GCA_038406275.1 Cataglyphis albicans | reverse complement strand
CGCTCGGGAAACCGATCCGACCGCTTCCGAAAATTCCCGAGCCGCGAACGCGCTCAAACAAATTGTTGAACAAACAAATATCGCGCCGACGCAATACCGCCGACACCGGGTATAAAAAGGCGCTCCACTGGGTAAAGAAAGAGAACCTTCTCCGCTGCTCTGAAGTCGGCACGACGCTCAGAGCTTTCCGAAGAAACCTACACGCTTATACAGTAAGATCAAAGTTGGGTGTACTCCGCCTCTGCTGGGTTTTCCCAGCATCCCGCCAAGCCAAGCGTTTCGACCAAGTATCCTATCGTCCGGCAATATCTCTAGCGGTGGAAAATTACCCGCCACCGACGGATATTTTCCGTCTGCCGGACGTTCCGATTCCAACTGCGAACCGCTCCCGCAAATCCCGGATACATCGCGAAGCCTTTCGCGATCCAACGACGCAACGACCGGGACTCGTCATTATTACGGCGATAGAATCCGCTCGATTAGGGCCGTAAGACCGCCCTACGCGCCGAAAATATCGGCACACTATTCGCCGCGTCGCGAGGCTCCCGCCCCTCGCGACGATATCACCGCGCGCCATCGCGCTTCTCACCCGCCGGGTGAGACCGCCTATCGATTGCGCATATCGATTATCGCGCGACGCGCTCAATCCACCGCTAAAGAGCGCCAACTGCAAGTGCAACCGCAGCGTGCACTTGGGCGCGACACAAGCTGAAGCGCATCGCCGCTTACCACCCACGGAACCTCGTACGGGCACTCGCCCGCACCGCTCTCATCTGCGCCGATTCAATTGCGTGCACTCGCGCCCATCTACATTCATCCGCGCGCACATACACACACACACACATACACACACGCACACACACCTACACACGCACCCATACACACTTTGTAACCCCGTAGTCGGACAATAAATAAATCTTGTTTATTTAGCATAAATCACTCGCATTCTCGTGCTTGCTATCTCTTCCAAGCCCAGATCTCGACCGAGCTATCCTCCGACAACGCTCGGGAAGACCGACCGTTACACAACTCTAATGTAAAATTTTCCGCTCTTTCAGAATCCGAGGTCAAAAATAGAGGTTCCCATTTAAAAAACAGAAATTGATCTTCAAATGACCTTGAAAATGACCTTTAATGTTAAATCCAAAATCATTATTAGATAGCCTCCTTTGTTCCCTACAACTTTTATCCGAGTCGTTTCCCTTCAAACATTGATCCTGAAAAGTTATGAGGTTGGACCTTTTAAAATAATACAAACACACATACACACACACACACACACACATATATATATATATATATATATATATATATATATATATATATTGCGATGCCTTTTCCCTTCGCGATCCTGGCGCGCTTACGCCTTCGTGCTCTCTCCGCCGCGCGGTTGTTCGGTTGGGCCGGCGAACAGGAGTACGATTCGTCGGTCGGGAGATACGGGAAAAGGCGGATCATCAACAAAAACACAAGGAACGGAGAAATTATTACACGAAGGGAACGGAGTGGAAGATGTTCCGTGCCGTGACGAAACCTTAAAACTCGCGAGAATTTATGTTGGGCGCCAGATACGGTCTTGCACGTATCAATTCGTCAAATACGCGAGATAGACGCGAAAAAGACGCGAAGAAAGAAGTCGATTTCGTCGTGGGCTGATTAGCTCACCTAACAGTAGAGGGGCAGGGCGGATGTTAGACGAACGCTATATGAGGGCAAAAGGCGATACAAATAAGGCGACAAATACGCGTAAAAGAAATTAAATTTGTCAATCGTAACAAATAAATAACAGCTTTATTAATTTAAAAAAGATATCCGAATGATAAACAAGGATAAGCTGGGATATGCCTGCAAATAAGTTCGCGGAAGCGAGTCTGGGTGTTAGAAACGACTTAGCGCCGTGAAAAATAGCCGTTAAATTAGAGACGATCGGGCCTAGGCCCGAGCGCAATTATACCGGGTCGATTATCGGAATCCTTGTGGATCGATAATATTTCGCTTGCTATTCTGACATGCCATACAGATACCATTTGCATCCTTGTCCTCTCGCGCTTCTCGCCTCACTTCCGAATTCGGTAGTTGATAATTCCTTTCTTCTTTCGTTCGTCTGAAGATCGTCTTCCAAGTTGTTGTGATTGTTGTGTTTGATCCGTTTTCACTCTCCTTCCCGTGTAAGGCTCCCGTGTTGTATCGAAATAAGAAAATAATAATAATGAAATTAAAAGATGAAGTAAGCCCGACAAATAACGTCCCTCTGGAGATTTCGGTACAGCTCTAATGTTTGAGACTGGCGCGGATGCGTTTTCCGCGTTCAGCAATCGGAGAGAGATCCGGTGGACGCGCGCGGGACGGCAACGTCACACCCCCCACTCCCAAGAAAGATCGTATCGACATCGGTTATCCCGACAGCCATCATAATGATTATTCGGATTTTCGGGCGTCGGAAACTACCAAAACCGCTAGAGTATTGGCTCAAAACAGCAAGCAGACGATAACCAACATAACAGAAAGAAACACGAATAGACGCCATTTCCCTCGACCGAAAATATTCGTCCCCCTGCAGTCGTAGTCCTTAACATACACCGACAAATCCCTATGTTACAGCGCTTGCAGGTGCTTCGCCTAGGTAGGTGATATAGGTAAGGAAGAATACGCTAGGTTACGAATACTAAATTATTTTTTTATTGTTAGTTGGTGGCGCTCGGCGCACCGTCAGCCCTTCGGGGCGTACCCCCAAACAAAAACGTTCAACTTGGACGGGTAGCGCGGACATAAAACCGTGAGAAGAAAAAAAAATAAAAAAAAAATAGAAAGGGAAAAAAAATAAAATGGGCCTAGCTCAGGCCTATTCGGTGCCGACGCTATCCTCCCGTTGTTCGGCGGGCGTGAAAGCCTAGTTGAAACCCCGTGTACGGCCTCGCAGGGATGGTTGCCCCCGAGGGGGGTCCTCGGATCGAGAATGCCCGGTTTGTCGAGAGCCCTCCGCCCTCCATTCCTCCCGGCACCTGGAGCAGTTCTTTATGGTAGTCCCGGGGTGCCCGCACTGGAAGCAGAAAGGTATATGCCCGTATAGGTCGTGAGCACTCGCTATACCGGTGCTGGCCCCCGCAGTTCCAGCATCCACTGATCGGGGCGATACCCCGGGTCGGTTCCCCCCAAAGGACTCTTCTGACGTCGTTTCGTCTTCCGGCGCCGTCTGCGTCGCCTGGTCCTGGACCATGGGACTGACTTGTATTGCGCGGTCCGTTCCCTCAGGAGCCACTTGGATGGCCCGTTCGTGCCGGTTGCCCCAAGCCAGTCGGGCGCGACCTAGTTCTTCGCACAACCCCACCCAAAAGTACAGGTGGCGATCGGCTGTGGTCTCCATTAACTCCGCACATTCGCGGAGGAATTAGCGGAACTCCATGCCGCCGGTGTCGGAGCGATAGTAGTCAATAGCTCACCCTATGGATTAGAGGCAATAAAAGGTTTCAAGTCCTTGACATGGGTCTTTCCAATTACCTTATTCTCTTTGTCCGCCAGCTCGTAGACGACTGGCGACAAAATCTTCGAGATGGTGAACGGCCTATGATATTTCGTTGCTAATTTGGCTGAGATGGCATGCGCTGCGAATGACAATACATGCTGTCTTTTCCATACCCTATCGCCAACTACAAAGCGTACATCGCGCTTACGCAAATTATAATAACGCGATTGTCGCTGATGAGCGGGCTCCAAGTTTTCTACTATCCTAGTCTCGCAAAGCTTGAATCCGCTCCATTCGTTCTCTTCATTTACCGGTCGCGGCTTCCCCAACTTCGAGCTCGGGCTCTGGGGCCTCTCGCCTCGAGGGTATCGCCGACGGTTCCCTACCTAAATTCAAAAACGCAGGCGTGGCCTGTAACGACCTGGTTCGCTTGGGGACGGCGGCACAGTAGTATGCGCGATCTCATGTTCTTCCACGAAAGCTTTTAAATCGCGATTAATGAACTCGGTCCCGTTGTCCGTCAATAATATACGCGGCATTCCCCAACAATTAATGATTAAGTCTTCGATAGCCTCTCTGATTTTTTTACCGTTAGCCTTGCGCAGCGGGCAATATTCCACCCACTTAGTAAACAAATCCTGCATAACCAGTAAATACGCGAATCCGCTCCTCGAGACGGAGAATGGGCCCATGATATCGGCGGCCACCACCGTCCACGGCGCATCGACCCTTCTCCGACCCATTAATCCCGCAGGAACGTTTTGTTCGACTTTAGTCCTCGAGAAGTATCGCAGCGACGGATATAATTTGCGATTTCTCGAAACATACGTGGCCAATAATATTGCCTCGCGACTCGTTTATAGGTTTTCTCGGTGCCAAGGTGACCTGCTTGGGGGATATCGTGGTTCGCTCGAATAACATCACGGCGCAAATCTCTCGGGAGCACGACCTTCCATTGCTCTTAATCGTCAACTACTTGTGATACGACCGGATCCTGTTTTCGAAAATATAACTGGTCGTTTTCAATTTTCCAGCCCGGATATTTACGCAGTTCGCTTTCGATATTTTGCACGCGCGTGTCGTACCATTCGTCTCCGGTAAGCGCAATAGCGCATAATTCTTCAGCTGGTTCGTATAATCGTGATAACGCGTCAGGAACGTGATTCAATACCCCCTTCCGATGCTCGATCTCGTAATCATATTCTAGTAAATCGAGAGTCCATCTTGCTAACCGACCAATTGGATTTTTTAAATTATGCAACCCACGAAGGCTGCTATGATCGGTAATTACTTTAAAATGGTAACCCTCCAAATACGGCCTAAACTTTCGAATCGCCCATACAACTGCAAGGCATTCTTGTTCTGTCGTGGAATATTTCTTTTCGGCTTCCGATAGCGCGCGGCTTGCAAAAGCGACAACGTTTTCCACGCCTTCCGATTCCTGCGTCAATACGGCTCCTAATCCAACCGAACTTGCATCCGTTTGTAATACGAACGGTAACTCGAATTTTGGGCACGATAATGTCGGCGGAGAAGTAATGCACGTTTAACCGATTCAAATGCCGTCTTTTGCTCATGCCCCCACTCCCAAGAGTAGCTCTTCCGGAGGAGACGCGTCATCGGCTCTAATTTCGTCGCACATTGCGGTATAAATCGTTATATCTATACTACGATGCCATTCCAATGAAACGCCATAATTGTTTAATGTTCTTCGGCGGCGGGTATTCAACAATTGGCTCGGTTTTATCCGGATCGACTTTTAATTTTTCCTTCTGTACTAAGAATCCGAGATACTTAATCTAAGATCGACAAAATTTGCTCTTTTCCGAATTAATGGTGAGGTTTGCTCCTTTAATTCGATCTAGCACGCGCTTTAACCAGACCAGATGTTCCTCAAAAGTTCGCGTCACGATCACGATATCGTCTGAATAAGCGAAAGCGTGTGGCTCCATTTCCGGTCCGATAAGACGGTCAAGCAAACGTTGGAACGTCGCGGGTGCCCCAGTAAGACCAAACGGCATTCTTGTAAAATGAAATAAGCCTTTTCCCGGTACCGTAAACACTGTTAATTCACGACTCTTACTCTCTAATGGAATTTGAAAATACGCCTGACTAAGATCGATAATAGAAATATAGCGGGCGACGCGTAACTTATCCAAGATCAAGTTCATATAAAGTAACGGATACGCGTAGTTGAAACTTGATGAATGACTGATCGAGTGACTGAATAAGTGACAGCGTCCTTCCTAATTCCCTTTAGCACTTCTCACCTCTTTTCACTTCCCAGCAGCCCATCTCCATCCGTTTGTCTCTATTGCGCCTCGGCGCAGTAGAAAGGAACAGGGGCTGTCACACTCACTCATCGGGTACTGCGCTTCTGCGAGGTCTTTGGCCCATAGGCGAAGGTACCGGTGGTTAATTAATCTAATCTTTTCTTTTCTGATTCTTCTCTTCTCTTTTCAGGTCCCTATGGAAAAGCCGGCCTTTCTTTCTCTTTCTTTCTCTCTCTATCGCCCTCTTTACCTCTATTTTATTTACATTACTAACACTCTTCTTCTATCTTCTTTTCATCACTCTTTCATTTTCTCTTTCCTCTCCTGAGCTGATAACTCTATCCCGTCCCCCCTGTTTCTCTCCTCTTCGTACTATTGCTTTCACTATCGTTTTTCTATTTCTTTTCTCTTTTTTCTCTGCTCACCTAAAACAGCATGTAACGCTACGGGTTGGTGTCAGCATTGCTGACCAAATAGCCCTTATGTAGCAACATACACACATATATACAAACTCTCATTCTTTTGCTTTCCTTTCTTCATCATTCTTACCTCCTATCTCCCAAAATAGCATGAAACGCTACGATGCGGCATCAGCACTTCTGACCAAATGGCTCATATGTAGCAACACACACATATACACACGTTATCACACGCTCTTTCTATTTTTCTTCTCCCCATCCATGATTTCTTTTTTCCCTCACTGACAATTTATACTAACATTTCAGCGCTCGGCAACTAGATTTAAGGGTTATATCAAGAATTCAAAAGAAAGAAGAAGTTTGCCAGGGCACCATAAGCGCTCGGCAACGAGGTTATAGGGTTATATCCAGAATTTAGAAATAAAGGTGGGGGATCGCCAGGAGCACCATAAACGCTCGGCAACAATGGATTTTCGGAAAAAAGAACAAATGTTGCAAGATTAAGTCAGGTTTAAATGACAACAGTAGTGTATATTTTGCATGGAATTTATAAATCTTACTTAGTATTGATATTATGGGAGTGTTTTAAATAATAGTAGGATAATAGATTAAAGTTGACTGACTGGATACTGTCAGCAACTTGCTAATGCTTGACAGGGGATTTCTTATTATTTAGAGGATGAAAAGGTAATTGAATGATATTAGGGGTTGTCAGTCAATTGAAATAAAGTTTCTAATATTTATGGAAAGACGGAGGTTTATAGTAAGTGTAAGTACTTACCGTGATGTGGCAGGAAAATCTTTCCTTCTGCTCAAGTTCTGGTCGTATTCTGTTAAGCCTCATCTTTTAAGATCTTGATCGTAGATGATTTAAACCGGATAAAAATACACAGACGTATGCACAAAGGTATTTATTATTTCCTTAGTTTTACACAACTTAAACACTGAATCGATAGTAATAACAATTAATATGTTAATCGAAATTGTATAGCGAATAGTATCAAATTTGCAAACAATAACCAGGTGTAAAGCGGATGATTCGAAAATGAGTTCGTGAGTGAATAAATTTAATAATGAACGAGTAATACGAAGCGAATACTTGTACAAAATAGTAATGAAATAATAATAAATCGGAGTAATGAAATAGTAATGAAGTGCGTCTACTGAATGCTCGTGAAATAATGCTGATTAAGAATGATTGCTTGAAGCATCAATACAAGAATGAATACTCGAATGCTTGAAGACTTTTTAATTGAATGACTCTTTGAATGCTTGCAGACTTTTAATTGAATGACTACCTGAGGTTTGAAATCGCCATCTTATATACTGTCGAAACAAAAGGTTTTCGGGCCGTGTGCAGATCACGCGTTGCGCTCTGGAATGTTCTTAGGATGATTCAGTGGAGGACTTCCGAGAAGAAAGATTTTTAGTAACAATTCTTCTGAGAATTGTCGATCGATATGCTTATCTGCCTTTTAAGTTTCGGCGCTCGTGATCGTAACCGTCGCAAGTCCGTTCGACTTATCGCTCGCAATATCAGGTTTCACTGATATAAGGCCTCTTATGCGACCTAATATTCTTTTCAGCTTAATTAATATTTTACAATATAAAATCCTTAATAATAGGATTAATATTTATGCTTATTAATTTATGGAATCATTTATTCTATTTATTTCAGTTCTGATAATAAGTTGGCAATTTATATAAGTTATGGTATTCTATAATTTAGATAATATATATTTTAGATAACTATTATATGTAATGTATATAATTCATGATTCCATAGAATATAAGCTTCTTAAATTTATATTTATGGTTTCTTGATCGATACTATAATAAAGCATTTTAATTTTATAAAGATCATTTCTTTATGGAAGCATTATATAATAACCTGTTTTAATTATTATAATTTTAATCATTTATAAAGTTAAATTGTATTGAATATAATATTAAAAGTTTTGTATGTGATGTTTTGGATAAAAGAATTATAAATATTTTCAACAAGTTATTATATACGTTTTATGATTTCATAAAGTACGGTGCATTTAATCCACAATTTAAGAGTGAGTAATTATTATATATATTTGTCTGTATGATTAAATATTAAAATCTTAAAAGTTAGGTATTAGTATCAATATTATCAAGTGCGAAGTTCGCTCACAAGTCCGTTCTTAAAGTAATCAGCAAGTTAATTCTAGAAAGTCACTGCTGTACAACTAGCTAGTTCTAAATAATACTTCTTCGATTCGTCGATCTAAGGAATTCTCAATTCCTTGCACCATCGATTATTATTACTAAAGAATTAAAATATATTCGGTTTTTAGGCTAAATAACCATATAGAATGTTAAGCGATTAATGAAATTAGTTATCAATTGAAATAAAAGCAAGTGGATTAAATAATTGTTCTATATTCTATAGGTATTTTACATGAATAAAAGCGGTACTTAATTACTAGCTAAAATATAGTCTTTAAAATTGGCAGGACGTTACAACACAAAAGAATAATCAAACATAAATAGTGTAAATGTCTCTTGATGGACAAAATCGCTTTGCGTGTGTGCGTGCGAGCATATGTACGTGAGTCTGAAACTTATCCAGGAAAAAAAATCTTACGTTTGCTATATACGAAACATTTCTCAGGATTGACAGCACAATCTTATTCAAATGGTCGCAATTGAACTTGCATTCACATTATACGATAAAAGTGCAATTGGATTTTTTATTACAGCTCTAGTTCCTGAGATATTTTAATCGAAAATATTATAGACATAAAACTCCGGATAAGCTACTTGGTAGCACCGCGATATATAGACAAAACTCTTGTCAAATCAGATTTTTTTATAATTAACGTATTTTTTATGAACTTGGTGTCGCGACGCTACCGCATCGCTTATGGTTTAGTGCAAGAGTGCGTCTATCACGCAGTAGACTCGAGTTCAATTCCACAGGCATCTCAACAAAATTTTTTTTATATTTTGTTATATAAATATTATATTTTTTGTGAGAATTGTATTTAGAACAATTGTTAAAATTTTGAAAATATGTTATCCATTTAGTAATTATATTATAACTATGTTATAAGTAACACATATTGTACATATGTATAAAAAATTTATTTTATATTTATATATTAATAATATCTTGTGATAAATCAATAATAACTAGGAGAGAAAATCTGATATTTATCTTAAATATATTGCACTTATTGATATATTAACATATTTTTATATATATTTTAAATATAAATATAATTTTCACACAAAATATAATAACGTTTATATAATAAAACATATTAAAAATTTTATTGAAACTGATGTGGGATTAAACTTTAATTTACTATGTAACTGAACATCTTACATTTCGCTTTATGTACGCTTTCATGTTACCAGTATTATATGTAGTATATGTGCGATATCAGTATAATTGAAGAAAAATAATATATAATTATTCGTATATGAAACTGCGATTAAGATTGTTAAATGTATGTCAAAATGTAATGTCAAACAAGGATTGACAATCGTGCTATTTTTATTCCGTTGATATGATACACATGAAATATCGATAACAAAGCAAAAAAACATCAAGTCTAAACATCCGTGACTTACATATTATATATTTGTTCACTCGAGGACTTCCGTTTCCGATATCGTGTAAGGTGTTGCGAGATAGTTAACGGGCGTGTTTGGATAGCTGTTGGGTGAGGAAGTGAGGAGTGAAAGAGGTGTGAATGTGATCGTGGGGAAGCGCGGGCGTGAGAGAGTGTAAAGAATTGTTAAGAGAGAGTAGTGGAAGGTATAAGGGCAAATTTAGAGATATAAAGAAAGGCATAAGATAGTGACGGTTGGGGCATAGACTATTGAGAACATAGAGTGTAGGGCCGACTAGGGGAGAGTAAGGAGTTTCTGTAGAGGGCGCAGAAGAACAAGATGGCGCAGTTCGCCATGAAGGAAACGAGGGAGAGAAGAGGTAGTTGTGGAAATGTGGAGCTAATGAAAAGAAAGAGAGAGGAGTCGGAGTTGGGGAAGGGAGAAGAGGAGGTATTGAGAAATAGGAAAAAATTTGGTATAGGGAAGGATGCGGAATTAAGACAAGTGGAGGGAGAAGGGGAATTATTTTACATGAGGAAGAATTGGAAATCGGAAATTGAGGAGATAATAAGTGATATGGCGAGAGAATTGAAAGGGTGGTGGAGAGAGGAGATGAAAAATATGAAGGAGGAGGTCAAGGAGGGAATCAGGGAAAGAATAAATGAGGAGATGGATAAAGTTAGGAAGGAATTTAGAGAGAACAAAAAGAGATGGGTGGAAGAGAGGGAAAAGTTAAATAGGCGCATTAAAGGGTTGGAGGAGAAAATGGAAAGATTAGAGAATGGAGATCCCGGAAAGAAAGAAGGGAATAAGATGGTTAATGGGGGGGAGGGAGAAGTGAAGCGATAGGAAATAGGTTAAATGAGATGAAAAATAGAATGGAAAGAAGGGAAAGAGAGGAAAGAAGGAGAAACGTGTTGATCAAGGGAGTGGAGGTTAAGGAAGGGAAACGAAAGGTGCCGATGGAAGAATTATTTGATAGTATCGGAATCAAGGCGGAGATAGAAGAAGTGAGAAAGATAGGGGAAAGTGTGGAAGAAGGAAGGGAAATGATGGTGGCTGAAAAACGAGGACCAAAGAAGAGAGGTTTGGAATAAAAAGAAACTGTTGAAAGGTAGGAAGGAAAGGATTTTAGAGGATTGGACATGGAAGGAAAAGAGAATGAGATGGAGTTTAGAAAGGATAGCAAGGGAGGAAGAGAAAAAGGGTAGGAAAGTTTGGATAGGGTATGGAAAAATTAGAATAAATGAGAAATGGAGATGAGACGAGGAGGAAGAAGTGTTAAAGAATGGGAATGGAAACTTAAAAAAGGGGGAAGGGGTAGCGAGAAAAGGATGGTGTGTAGTTTTTTGGAATTTAGCGGGGATAAGAAATAAGAATAGAGATTTTTGGAGAGAAGTGGAGGAGTAGGAAATAGGTGTGGTAATGCTAAGTGAAACTTGGCTGGACAGAGAAGGATGGGATAGCGCGAAAGGATACTTGCCGAAAGGATATAGATGGGAAGTACAATTAGCGGAGAGGAGGAATAAAAAGGAGAGGACGATAGGAGGGATGCTGTTAGGAATAAAAAAGGAATTGAAGGTAGAGGAAGCGAAGATAATAAAGAGAAATGGATTGATAGAAGTGGAGTTAAAAGTGGAGGACAGAAAATGGAACGTGATAGGAGTGTATGTCAGAGGGGATTTGGAGAAGAAGTTAGAGGAATTGAGCGAATGGTTGGAGAGAAAGAAAGAAAACGCTTGCATATTGATTGGGGGGAACTTTAACGCAAGAACAGGTAAGGAGGGGGGAGTTATAAGTAAAGGATATGAAGAGGAGGAGGGAGTGGGAAGAAGGTCAAGGGATAAGAGAATTAACAAGGAGGGAAAGGAGTTGAGATGGATAGAAAAAGCGGGATGGATAATATTTAATGGATGCAAAGGGAGATATAGAAGAGGAATGGACATATACAGGGGGAAATGGGAATTCGGTAATAGATTATGTGATGGGGGATGAAGACACGATGATGCAAGTATGCGAGGTGGAGGTGGAGGATAACTAGACTCCGACCATCATCCAATCATAGTCAGAAAAAAAGGGGGGGAATAAGATAAGGTTAGGAAAGAAGGAGAGAACTAGTAAAAAATGAGTATGGACACGAGAGGGAAAGGATGAGTTCAGGAAGGCGTTAGGAAATGTGGAGGAAGTAGTGGGGGAGGTAGAGGAGATATGGGAAACTATGAGAGATAGGATAAAGCAGGTGATGAGAGGTGGGTGCGCAGCAAAGGGGATTAGAAAAAAGAGAGAATGGTGGGATAGCGAGTGTAAGGAGGAAAAGGGTATAGTAAGAAGAGAGTTGAGGAGGTGGAGAGAGAAGGGAGGGGATGGGAAATGTTATAGGGAAGCAAAAGGGAAATATAAGAAGTTGATAGAAGAGAAAAAAAAGAAAAGAAGAAAAGATGGAAAAGGGAAGTGAGGGAAATTAAAACGGAAGGGCAGGTTTGGGAATTGGTGAATAGAGGATGGAAGAGGAGACGGAAGGTGAACGAGGACATAACAAAGGAGGAGTGGGATGGGTATTTTAGAAATCTATTGGGGGGGATTGTGGGCAAAGTAGTGATAGGGCAGAAGGAGGAGTTTAGGATCGACGAGGAGGAAAGCATAAGCAGGAGTGAGATAAGGACGTTGATTGGAAGATTGAAGGACAATAAAGCGGTAGGGGCGGATGGAATCCCGGCGGAGGTATGGAAGTACGGAGGAGAACGTGGAGGAATGGATATGAAAAATATGTAATAAGGTATGGAAGGGAGAGGGATGGATAGATGAGTGGAACGAGGGGGTGATTGTTCCGATATTAAAGAAGGGGGAAGGGGAGAAGGTAGAAGAATATAGGGGGGTGTCGTTAACGTCGACGTTGTATAAGGTGTACGCTTCAGTGCTGGCAGGTAGATTGAGCGATGAGGTGGAGGAAAAAGGATTAGTGCCACACAATTAGACAGGTTTCAGGAAGGGGCTAGGGACAATGGATAACATATTTATACTAAACTATTTAGTGAACAGGCAGTTGAGCAAGAAGAAGGAAAAATTAGTAGCGTTTTTCATAGATCTCAAAGCAGCCTTTGACTCGGTGGATAGGAGGAAATTGGTGGAAGCGATGAGAGAAAGAGGGGTGAGGGAAGAGGCGAGATCAGAAGGAGCGAGGATATTATGAGGGAGACTAGGAATAGGGTGAAGAGGGGAGAGGATTTGGGAACAGGATTTTGGACAGGAAGGGGAGTTAGGCAGGGTTGTCCATTGAGCCCTCACTGATCACAGCGGATATGGAAGAGGTAATGAGTAGAGGGGGATGGAGGGGGTTAGATTAGGAGGGATGAAGGTTTATAGTTTGGCATACGCGAATGACGTGGTTGATTGCGGAGGAAGAGAAGGAGATGAGGAGTATGATCGGGAAGTTAGAAGACTACTTGGAAAAGAAAGGGTTGGAGTTGAATGTGGGGAAGTCGAAAATATTAAGGTTTAGAAAAGGAGGAGGGAGAGATAGGAAGGTAAGCTGGAGGGGAAAGGGGAGGTGATAGAGGAGGTTAAAGAATTCTCATATTTGGGTTATATGATGCAGAGGAATGGAGGACAGAAAGCACAGATAAGGGATAGATTGAGGAAGGGTGCGGCAGTAATGGGTCAGGTTTGGGGAATAGGGAAAAGGAAATTAAAGAACGATTGGGGAAAAAGATTATGGCTCTTCGATAAACTGGTGTAGACGGTGATGGGGTATGGAGTGGAAATATGGGGATGGGTAGAGAGGAAGGTGTTGGAGAGGCTTCAGAAAAGGTATTTAAGATGGGTGTTAGGAGTGGAATGGGGAACACCGGGATATATGGGTAAAGGAGGAATTGCAGGGAGAGAAGTTAAGAGGGAGGGCAGGGAGAAGGGCGTGAGTGTTCGAGAAAAGATTGGAGGAGGGTAGGGAAAGTGGGATAGCAAGGAGGTGTTGGGAAAAGTTGAGGGAGAGGAGTAGGAGGAAGATAGATTTATCGAAGTGGAAGGAAGAAATATGTAGGTACTTTGAGGACAGAGGCATGGGCATGGTGAAGGTGGAAGCGGAAAGGTCGGAAGGAGCGCTGCATTTCGGCTATTTCGTGAAAAAGGATAGGCAGATGGATGAGAAGAAACGCTGGGAAGAAACTGGGAAAGGATAGAGAAGTCGAGATATAACAGGCTCTACGGAAAAGTTAAGGGGAGTGGGATACCAGAGTACCTGAAGAGAGATTGGGGGGAGAGTAGATGGCAAAGGATGGCGAGGAATAAACTGGGGAATGGAATGAGGGGCAATTGGTATTGGAAGGAGGAAGAGGATAAAAAATTTAGACTATGTAGGAGGGAGGAGGAAACGTGGGAGCATGTATGGGAAAGGTATGTAAACTGGGGGATGGAGAAGGGCTAGCAGAAGATGTTGCGAAAGGGTTGGGGGAAAAGGGTGAGGGAGAGGGATGGTTGAGGAAATTAGAAGATTTGAGAAGCGGGGAAGAGCATGAAGAGGGGAAAAACAGTCAAGTGGGAACTAGGTAAAGGGTAAAATCCAAGAGGAGGAGGAATAGAGGAAAAGTAGAAAGGGAAAGAAAGAGAGAAAGAGAGAGAGAGAGAGCAGGCGAGGGAGAGAGATTGAGGTAGAATGTACGAATGAAGGTGCATGAAAGGGAAGAAAATGTGATATAAACTGGAAGCGGAGGTCTTAAATTATAGTAGGGTAGATAGAGATGTGTGTGTGTGGTTAGATACAAACAGGTAGAGAGTAAGTTAGGCTAAGTTAGAGATAAGTTAGAGTTAAGTTAGATGTAAAATTGTAATTGCAAGAGATTGTAATCCTGAGGGAAATCAATAAAGCAAACATATATATTTGTCCACTCTGTTATCCTACTATTTTTATTAGTCATCATACAATATTTAATTGCATGTACAATTATATAAATTTTAACTATAATTTAAACATATATACACATATGTATACATAAATATAAAATTCTCAAAGAATGGGCGCCCGTTAGTCTTGTTGCATTACTGCTTTTAGCACGAGATGCAAGAAAATATTTTCAGGCCGTATCTCGGCCGTAAAGTAATACGCTAGAGGAACAAGAATAGCACTCAGCTGTCGCTCCTTGTCTGATATTATCTCCCAATAATCGCATCCGTGTGCTCAACATATTGATGTTTGTGCTTTTCGAACGCTACACATATGCGCGATGAAAGAGAGATAATAACTATGCTAGCATCTCTCTTTATCAAGCAATCAGCGGTTGTATCTGTGTGCACTAGGTGTTATGTCACACAGATACTGTACACATACATGGTGTAAGAAAAAGACAAAGACGACACAATCACCTTTTTTTGTCTAACGATTAGTGTACTACGAGAAAAATTTCCCCATGAGTTGCTCCTTAGATATAGACCTAGTGAAATCCGCATATTCCATATTTCACTTTGAAGAAGTTATATTATAAAGTTATATTATAAAGTTATATTACATTATGAAATTTTTTTTTAAATATTTTTTATATAATTAAGCAGTCCTGTACAGAGCCGGATTTTGCATTTTGGTTTTTAAAAATTTATAATAAATAAAATACAATTTCTGGCCAACTTTCTAATCCACCAAGAGCTGTACCTTGTTTGTTTACTTGTGAAATATTTATTTTAATCATTTTTTCCAAAAAATAGCTCTGTACCGAATTGCCGTCCATTCTACTGATTACAAATATAATTTTAATGCGATTCTCTTTATTTTTTAGCCATAATACGAGAAAAGCGAATCCGTAATTCACGGTTGTCCGCAAGAGGTCTTTACTGTCTCTTCTGCAAATCCTTAAGGCCATTGCACGTGAAAAAATTTTAGTCGTAATCGTAAGATCGTAAGCAAATCAACCAATCACAGGTTAATATTCTAATTACGTTTCAAAATGTTTGATTGTGATTGGTCAATTTTCTTACGCCTTACGATTACGACTAAAATTTTTTAACGTGCAATGGCCTTTAATCTGTACTACGGCAATATACGTACGCTGATCACAGACTCTTATATAATACTAGACCGCTAACTCTACAAAATACATAGCACCGAAAAGTATGTACAGAACACATGTGCACATAGCACATAAACACACACACACACATATAAACACTTTTCGTCTGTACATATTACATATTAGCTCCTATCCTTTTCTTTCCTATTGATTCCTATTTAAATCACGCATGCGCAGATGCTTACTTCTCATATGTTTTACATACTTTTTATGGAAATCAATTTTTCAGTCAGTATATAATGGAGTTCTAAGAATCAATTTCACCACTTTCGGTTAAGTTAACCGACGATTAAAATCAGCAGGATGACAACAGAAAATAAGGGTGAATGAAAATCAAGCATTCTTATCATTTCAGTTGCCACCCTGCTGTCGGTTAATCTAACCGAAAGTAGTGAAGGTCCTAAATAATTAGAGGAGCGCCAATAGCTTCGCGCTTGCTGATTGACTGATCGTCATGTTGGATCTGTAATGTACAAATTAACCGCAACCAGTATACTGTAAGTGAAAAAAGATATATTTGTAATGTTATTTTCTAAAAAAAAAACATTTTTAATATTCCTGAGACTATTAAGACATTTGAAACGTATATTTACGATTACCAATTCACTGCTGCAAACGTATATTTACAAATGGATAATTGCGGGCCCAACATGGCGATCACGGGAGGGCATGTAGGGGATAATGCTGTCGCTTTTCTGATTATTTAGGACTCTAGTATATAAGGGAGTTAGCGATGCAGTATTACATAGAAGTCTGTGGTGCTGGCTCTAATTCGGTCAGAAATAATCATAGAATAATCTAGAGGATTTTTTGAACTAATTGGGGGCCAATTTCATCACCTTCAGTTAGGTTTACCGACGGTTAAAATCAGCAGAGTGGCAACTGAAATGATAAAGGCTATTGCATGTTAAAAAATTTTAGTCGTAATCGTAAAGCCGTAAGTAAATCAACCAATCACAGTTCAAACATTCTTATTATGTTTTTAAATGTTTGATTGTAATTGGTCAATTTTCTTACGGCCTTATGATTATGACTAAAATTTTTTAACGTGGTCTTTACGCTTCATGGGGATGTAGAGATTTAGAATCCACGTAGCAAAAATTGCGGAACGCTCGTAATTGGTTCCGCTCTCGTTCCGCGTTATGCTATTCCGCTGCATGAGTTCGCACCCTAAGATTCCGGCAAATGCTGCGGCGACCAATCAAAAGCCAGGCGCAACTTAGGTTCTGGCAAGCGCTTGGCTCTTGATTAGTCACTGCAGCATTTGTTGCACATATGGAGATTGGGTTCCGTTTCACGCATAGAGCGCGTAGGTCGCTTGGAAATCTATAATATACGTGAACTATTGATTTTCAGGCAATCTATGCGCTCAATGCGTGAAACGGAACGCATCCGAAATCTTAAGGCATTGCACGTTAAAAATTTTATTGGTAACCATAATGTCGTAAGAAATTGACCAATCACAATCAAACATTCTGAAACATATAAAGAATGTTTGAACTGTGATTGATTAATTTACTTACGGCTTTACAATTGATTAAAATTTTTTAACGTCCAATGACCTTTAGTAAATCTTTTAGTATAAATCTGATTACTTGTAAACCTTATTGACTATGTAACGTCCTGTCAATTTTAAAAACTATATTTTAGCTAGTAATTAAGTATCGCTTTTATCTCTGCAGAATACCTACAGAATATAGAACAATTATTTAATCCATTTGCTTTTATTTCAATTGTTAACCAATTTCATTAATAGCTTATTATTCTAGTTTCATAAGATTATTTAGCCTAAAAACCGAATAGATTTCAATTCTTTTAGTAATAATAATCGATGGCACAAAGAATTGAAAACTCCTTAGATCGACGAATCAGGAAGCATTATTTAGAACTAGCTAGCTGTACAGCTACTTTCTAGAATTAACCTGCTGATTATTTTAAGAACGGACTTGCGAGCGAGCTTCACACTCGATAATATCGATACTAATATTTAACTTTTAAGATTTTAATATT
>JBCAUJ010000005.1:755426-776178 GCA_038406275.1 Cataglyphis albicans | reverse complement strand
ATACATATACATATACATATACATATACATATACATATACATATACATATACATATACATATACATATACATATACAGCTCAGATATTCTTGTTTTATACAGAGTGCTTTAAAGTTAAAATCAAACTTTGTCAATATGTTCTATGAATAATAAGAAAAAGAAGTTTCTTTAATTTTTCAAAATTCACTCTCTTTGTAATGCAAGATTGATATCGTTAGGGCATTGAATTTAAAAATTTCTTATTTTCAGTTCAGTGAATGCATCATTGATCCTCTATCAGTTTCAATCACGAATCATACAATGCTTGTATAACACTATCGTTTTCATATTTCCTCATATAAAAGTTTAGCAATCTGTAAGATCTAGTAATTTTAGGCCAAACAATTGTCCCTTCTTAGAAAACCATCGTTGATCTATATCATAATACATTAAAAACTATATTTGCTATTTGTGTTTATTTTTGTTGTAATGTTTTAATAAAAACTTTCCAGACTTATGTTTAATAACATTTCTTTTTTTATTTCTACTTATAGAACATATTGGTGAAGTTTTTTTATTGTTTATTTTTAAAATGTCATGTATAATAAAGTTCGAGTTTTTTTTTTATTACCTATCAGCTGCCAAACTTTCTTGGTATGCTCTGTCTTGTTCTTGTTTAACTCTTTCTCTTGCTTGCCGTTCTTCTTCAACACCAATATCAGCTCGTCTTTGTTCCTATATTTTAACAATAATAATTATATAAAATTTGTATTTACATACTTTTAGTTTGATGGAATAATGCAATATATTTAATATTATAATAATACTTTATATATTTATAATAAATAATATTTCTCAACTTATACAAAATAACTACACTTCTTACTTGAAATATATCAACAGCTTGTACCAAGTTTGTTAGTAACTCATTAACTCCCACATTACCATGTACGATAGTAAATATTTCTGTATTAGATCTAGATCTCATAATAATCATTAAAACTGGCAAGGTATCAACATCTATGCTTGATACAGCCAACG
This sequence comes from Cataglyphis albicans, assembly GCA_038406275.1. Taxonomy (NCBI): domain Eukaryota; kingdom Metazoa; phylum Arthropoda; class Insecta; order Hymenoptera; family Formicidae; genus Cataglyphis; species Cataglyphis albicans. The sequence goes on along the minus strand of JBCAUJ010000005.1, from coordinate 775,158 downwards.
AACCAACAGTACCAAGAGTTTGAGTTACAGAATATAGAAACCTAAGAATAATAAGCGCTTAATAATTGTTCGATAAATTCAAATACTTTTTAAATATGACATTATTTGTATAAATTGTACCTCTCTTTATTAGATTCATATGTGATATCCCAACCCCACACTATAAAATTTGCCGAAAGAAGTTGAAGCACAGTTTCAAAGCCTAACAATTGAGTACAAAAGACGTTTGCTAATACACTGTTATCGTGATGCAAATACACAGCTAATAATTTTCTCTGCATAACATAAAAAATACACTTCGGTTTTAGATATTTGTAATAAAAATAGTATTTTTGCAGCGTAAGATCTAAAACAAACCTCTTTTGCTGGTTTCAGACATGATTCCTTCAAAGCATCTTCGAATGTACCAGCGAAAAATTCAGGGTGTGCCGGACCATATCGTTTTTCGAATTGCTCCGCAAAATATAATGTGCCCATGACTTCATCCACTATATTTTCTGGCACTTTTTATAAAAAAAAAAAGTCTCATTCATTGTTTTACCAATTTTAGGCATATATCGCATCACTTAAATAAAACATAGCAGTTTTATTTTATATATATATATATATATGTTTTAACATATACTCACTGAGACGCTCTACTTTAGTAGACTTAACATCATCTATGAAAATATCGTCCTCAACAGTAAATGTTTCAGGAACATCTTCAAATTCTTCCACATCCTCTGGTTCATCTATGGAACTATCGCTGTCAATCAAATCTATAACCTTCTAAACACAGAGAGAAAGAGAGAAAGAGAGAGACAGAGAGACAAATATTATAAAACTTATATATAAAATTTATTGTTGTTAAAAAGAGTGAATTTATCCTTAATAAGATATTACCTTCTTTTCTTCCTTTGCAGGAAGTTTTCCAACAGATAAATCATGTTCGGGATAACAAATCCCACTTTGTGCCAATATTACATTATCGTCCTTCAATGAACTAGGCCAACCTTTCCATTGCTGATTTCGTACAGGTACATCTATTAATGAGTAGATGTCCGTTTTCACTTCTAATACAGTACGTGTCCCAGGGAATTTCAAATTGTATGTTTTATTATGTACTTCATCCTTTACATTCAAAGTGTAAGTTTGAATCATACGATCTGACAGGCTTACTCTTAAATTGAAAAAGAAAAGAATTGTAACTTTATTATTAATAATCAATAAATTACATTAAAGTAAAATTCTACAACTTACGTCTCGTGAGATGAATCACCATCTTGTGCTAATGATGACAGGTACAATGTATTTTCTCTAGGCAGATCTAACGTTTGCAGTATTGTATTCGATGTTTGGGGTTCCTTTTTCCAACCATGAAGATATTGTTGACATGGTGCTATATTTGTTTTATACCATATAAATTGCTTAAGATCTTCTAAAAAATGTAATCCAATGTTAATTATTTTTATTTGTGGTAATTATGAATCTATAAGTTTCGACATTTCTTTTATCAATAATTTACACTTACTCAAGGTGGATAATTCAGACAAATTTATTTTATAAACATTATCAAGATAGTTAATGTGGAATGTAAGCGTTCTATTCCTCATGCAACTTTTAGGTCTACTTGTTCCAGGTTTTGCATTTTCTATTATATCTGCTTTTGTTGTCCCTATCTTTTTTGAGCTTTGTGCAGTTTGTAGCTTTGATGAAGAGGAAGAATGTGGTGTTACTTTAATTTCCTCTATCATTTCTATATCCGAATTCATTTCAGAAGGTAGCTGTTGTGTACCTTGAGGCATAGCTTTATTTATTGCAGCCTATATGAAAAAATATATGTCTTAATATATGAAACTAATTACTAGTCTTGTGAAATTGTTATAATTTATATCTACCAGTAGATCCCAGTTTGTTTCTTCCAAATATAAAATAGCTTCTCCAAAATCATCAATCCCAGTGCACGCCTGCAAATGTGATATAAAATTAATACTTGGATATCTCTCAAGGCATTTAGAATTTAAGAATCTGTATTTTTAAAAATAGTGAAACTTAATAATGTCTTTGTTATAAGCTCAATAATCTTGATCTAAAAATTTTTCATATTTCAAAAACAAAAATTTACAAAAATGATGTAACAAAGAAATCGACAGTTTTCATGATATTTAGCAATGTTTATAAATTTACAATGTTAACAGATAAAATCGAATTTGAAAAGTGATATTTGATTGCTCGATCCGTTTCGAGCACTTGTAACAATACCGTAAAAAACGGAAACAACGAAAGAAAAAAATTTGCTTCAAATATTCAATTATCACAATGTCATCTAAACGTAACAACCATAACCTAACAATTAACATTTGTTATGAATGAAGTTGTGAAGAAAATCAGCTGGCTTACCTGAAAGTCAGCCAGTATCGCATCCCGGTTTTCAGCCATCACAATGAAATTCGGATGCTGAAATAATGCGGGACAATCTCTCGTGCGAGAGAATGAAAGAATGAGAGAAAAAGTTGCGACTCTCACCTTCACTGCTATCTTAAGCTATTGCAAATATGAATAACGATGAGCCATTGACGTCTTAAACCAGAGTCACGAAATGCTCATATAGGATATGCGGCGTCATATCACACTATAATCGAATATAATGCAACCGCGCAACACTGCGTATCAGTACCTTTTTGATGTTGGACCAAAGCTGTCTATAATCATGAAGTCATACTCGAGAAGCAAGTAAACTCACTAATCCCTATACATAACTGGATGTAGGATAGGGCGAAAAAACTGTGACCAATTAAATTCGAAGTTATGATCTGTGCTACAATATGACCTTTTTGCGCTTGCGTAAATGCGCTCCACGTGATGCTACAAGAGAGAAGCCTGAGAGTCGCCACGCCACCGTTTTTCGTACGACGCTTTTTCTAGGTCGTATATACGACTAGCGTCACGTATATCCATTTTACGCCGCCTGGAATTACATGGTCACATCCACTTTCCGGAACTATGATAAAACAGTCGATTGGTTCATGTCTATGCTACATCCACTTTCAATATGGTTCATGTCTGTGCTATATCCACTTTTCGATATTATTGTTAGGGCCAATTTCACCACCTTCGTCGGATAGATTAATTGACGGCAGGATGGCAACTAAAATGATAAGAATGCTTGGTTTTCATTCACCTCTATTTTCTGTTGTCACCTTGCTGATTTTAACCGTCGATTAACTTAACCGAAGGTGATGAAATTGGCCCTTAATAGTAGTAGAGAGAAGCCTGAGAGCGGCCATCCCGGCGTTTTTCGTACGATAGCTTTCGGTCCCAGCAACGCCACTTCTATTTTATGGTCGCTTAGAACTACATGGCCACGTCCATTTTTAAGCAGGATAAAACGGTCGAATGGTTTATTTCCGTGCTACGTTCACTTTTCAATTTTGGTTCATGTCTGTGCTACATTCATTTTTTGATATTGTCGATACTGGTAGTACACTGCTCGCTAGACAAAGAGAGATGATTGCGTCGTCTTCATCTCTCTTTCATCGCGCATGTGTGTGCGTCCATGAAGCACCGACGTGCTGAGCACACGGATGCAATTGTTGGGAGTTGGGATGAGATAATATATTGTAAAGATAGGCACAAGTAACTTAATCAAAATGAAATTAAGAAAACATTCAATTAAGATAAAGAACAATGCTTTTAATAATACGAGGCGTGGTTGTCTCTTCTCCGTATTTAGTCTCCCTCGAAAGAGGGAGCGCACGCGCGCATACTTAAAAATAGCAGCAGCAGTACTTATGCACGCGAATATAAACTTAATATTAATATAAATCTATATCACTCTAAATAAACGCAAACAAAAGCTATAAACATGTATAAGATAAGAAAATAATCTTCTCAAATAATAAATATAATAAATATCTTAATAACTAACTCTTATATCTAACACATGCCTTACAATATAATAGATAAGGAGCGACAATCGCATGCTGTCCTTGTTTCTCTAGCGTATCGCTTTACGGCCGAAATACGGGCTCAAAATGCTTTTTGACGTTTCATGGTAAAAAGTAGTTATACAAGACTAATAAGCATCCACTTTTTGCAAATTTTATACTTGCGTATATACATATGTAAATATATATGTTCAAATTATAATTACAATTATACGATGCAATTAAATATTGTTTGATGATCAATAAGATAACAGAATGAACAAATACAAAATACATAAAAACACGTGCTTACTAGACTTGAAGATTTGTTGCTTCGTGACTTGATACTTTATTTGTATATCATATCAATGGGATAGAGAAATAGCACGGTTGTCAATTCTTGTTTGACATTATTGTTTAACAATTGCAATCATAATTTTATAAAATCATAATTATATTATCTTTTTTCAATTCTTCAGATATCATATAAATATATGCAGATACATTAAGTATTGTGGATTACTGATACGTCCCATATAAATGTATTATCAAAGTAAATCTTGATAGAACAATTTAAAAAAAAAATTTATGAAATAATTTTTCTACAATAAAATAATTTATTTTTATAAAATATTTTTATTATTTTTATAAAATGTTACGTACAATAAAATGTATTTTTTCTTTTACGTACTGTATAACATATATATCTATTAAAAATTATTTTCTGTTTTTTTATTATCTTTGAAATAAAGGTATTATAAACGTAAGAAGAATACAAGTATGTAACATAAATAATGATTAAATTGATTTTATTTTCAAGAATACGAAGTGGCTAAATGAGCGTTCAGTTTCTCACACCGTAGATCAGAGTTCGAATTTCCCGAGTTTGAAGATAATTTTTTTTACTTAAATTTATCATGTGCTTATATGCATTTGAAAAATATAATTATTTTTAAAATTTGTTATATTTTCAGAATAAAGTTTATACAAAAATGACAACCAAATAATTTTTGTGCTATTTCTCTATCCCGTTAATATAATATACAAAGTATCGATGATAGTCACAAAGCAACAAATCATCAAGTCTAACAATTAAGCACCCGTGTCTTACATATTTTGTATTTGTTCATTCTGTTACCTATTATTCGACTATTAATATTGTTAATCGTACAATATATTTAATTGCATTGTATAATTTTAATTATAATTTCCACATATATATACACATATGTATGTATACGCAAGTATAAAATTTGCAAAAAGTGGGTGCTTATTAGTCTTGTAACTTTCAAGGTAGAAAGCAGTTATGCTTTCTATTATGAAAGTAACAAGATTAATAAGGGACAAAAAGCATTTTCAGCCCGTATTTCGGCTGTTATAGCCCAAATAGCTATAACCGAATTATTATTAATTTAAAGTATTTTTAATACGCCTTCCGACTATAGCGAGATATCGCGAAAGACATATAATGTTTCGAGCGCCAAACGCTGACGAAGCGAGCCACGCCACGATGTGAGCGCAAAGAAGATCGAACCAGCGGAAAGGAATTGCAAGGAATTTCAATCGAATCACATCTTAGTTTGCATTTTGGCCTAACCATTCGAAATGAGCGACACAACCATATATGGTCATGTCGCTAAGGGATCCTCTCCAAAAAATCAACCAAACAGGACACAATAAAAGCTACCACCGCGAATACGCGGCGGGCAGTCTTGACTATCAATCTATATCGGACAGTTATTATTAACGAGTGATATCGGACAGTTACCGCGATCAACCTAACTCAAAGAATCGCTAGTCTAGCCGCGACACGAATTGTTATCCGAACGAAGTCACAGCTGATCTCGCGACCGCGACCGAGATATCAGGCTCGCGCCGACGTAACTCTACATTGTGATATGAATAGCTGTGAAGGGGAGCGACAAGCAAAAGGAAGCTATTCAAAATAAGGAAATAAAAATTGTTTATTCAAATAAAAAAGAAGAACACATTGTTCCCCCTCTGCCGGTTCTTAATCCGGTCCTCGGCTCCCAAGCTTTAGTGATGAATCCCCAAAAAGCCCAGTGCCTCCTCGCGAGGCACAACATGGCCGTAAAGTAATACGCTAGAGAAACAAGGACAGCATACAATTGTCGCTCTTTGTCTATTATACAGGGTGTCCCATAATTCGCGGATCACCGTGATGTGCATATAAAGGATGTCAAAGTGAATAAGAAATCCTTTACCATTTTACAATTTTGCTAATAATTATTGAGATATTCATTAAAAAAGACCAATCCGCGCCTTATTCAAGTGCGCGACGAGAATAGATGGAAGAGAAGAGAAGTGTCGCCAGAGACTATTTTGGCATGCTTAAAGATAGTGAAAAAAGTATTATAATAGACAGATTCCACATATTGTAAGATATATTTTATGCATGAAATGATGGACGATGGACGAAAAAAATGTAGATACAAAAAAACAGTTAGTACTGGAAATTTAATTACCCATTTAACAGAAGAGCACAATATTAAATCAACACATTTATCAAATCAAAGAGCTAACATTAGGAGATTTTTGCATTCTTATGAACAATCTGAACAATTATCCAAATCTTCGAAATTACTGAGAAAAAAAAGAGCTAAGCGACAGTATGACTATCTTTTGTAGAGATTTCATTCCGTTTTTTGAAGCTGAAAAACTGGACTAAAAGATTTTCTAAAAATACATGGTGTTGTACAAAATGAATTGGATTTGCCACATCCAAGTACATTATCTTGTCATGTACTTTCAAAGATATATAATGATTGCGTATTTGCTGTTCAAAAAAGAAATGAATATAAATCAAATGCAATTTTATTAACTGGACTGACAATTATCGTCGTATTCCATTTATGACTTTTACTTTACATTGGATATTGCCCACAGAAACACAGTTGAAGTCATGTACATTACAAACTTCTTACCACATTCTCTATAACAGATAATATTGTTGAAGAATTGAAAAAAGTACTAACACAATTTAATTTAAATAACAAAATTATAACTCTCGTAACTGATGGAGGAACAAATATGATTGAAGATGCAAAAATTATGAAAATTGACAGAGTACCTTGTGTGCATATGGACTCCATAATTTAATGATGGTTAACACCATTTCTAAATTACCAAATGTTAATAGTCTTATAGCTAAAACTAAAAGTATTATAAAAATTTTTGCTTTTAAAACTCATGATATTGAAAAAGCAAAAGAAATTACTCAGAAACAGGACATTAATAACATATTAGACAGTGCTGAAAATCTAGAACAGATTTTAGAAGCTGATGCAAGATTTGATTTCACACTTTCCAAAAATAATAATGAGTATTCATATGCTTAGAGTTTTCCTTCATTTGTGACAGGATTTTCAGCAGGATTACATGAAGGTATATCAACTAGATGAACAATACATTAAAAATCCTTAAAAAAATTACTTTTTTAAAGAAAGGTAAAAAAAAGGCGCTAAGTACACGCGCTATGTGAAAAAATATTATATTTAAATAATAACATTTTAAATAAATATACTTTTGTATAAAATAATTATTTAAATTTCCTATAAAAATAATGATATCAAAAAATGCGCCAAAAGCATAAAAATTTATGCTATAAAATATTTTTATTTTATTGTTTTCAATATTAAGAAAAATTATATTTATTAAATTGCATTTTAATTAAAGTAGTAGTATAACTAAAATAAAAGTTATTTTTTAAATACCTAAATGCACAATATACGCATCTAAGGTTATGGGACATAATTATTGAAAAAAAATTTCTCATAAATTCTAAATTACATAAAACAAACTTACATCAAAGCAAGATATAAAAACTTGGTCCGGGTCGCATTAAAACGTGTACATTTTATAAAAATGTACATTATTTTGATTATTTTAATATAATATATGTGAATGATAATATTACAATAAAAAAACCACATAAAGGTAAAAAAAAGTACGCCAAGTACCTAAAAACTTTCCTCCACACCACAGAAAGTTGAAAAGATACTTGTCTCTGAAAAATAACTAATAAAAAAATTTTTCTCTAAAAAATAAAAAACTAAATAGTAGTATATGGGCACTATGGCCCGTCAAAACAAACCCCCACTCCTCGGCCCTTGGTGCCTAGCCTTCCCCTGTGTCTGGACATTATGGGCCATCACAACAAACCTCCCTGTCGCCTCCTCTGTCCCTCCTTTTCCACCTCCCCCTTTAGAGGTTAGGCCCTTTAAAGTTTAAAGGGTCTGCCCGGTAACCGCCAACGTCACCATTCCTGTCAGGAAAAAGAGAATGGGGACGCGTGGATGTCTACGAGGTTATTTTTTTTATTTTTTCCAAGTGGAAAAACTTGTGTTTGAACCTGGGTCCTCTGTATTTTCCAGATCTTAGTATGCTAGGCTAGCTGAAAGTTTAGTAAAATAAGAGTTAAAGGGATTTATGAAGAGCGATCGCTTAGTGTCGCTGTAAGTCCCACCGCTCCTTTCTCCACTCCTTTTTATGGAAAAAAAGAAAAATCGAATTATATAGCGGAATAATCTATCTGATATGAAAGAAGGAAGAGAAAGTTGAACATGTGCTTACATAGAGATGTCCGAGCGGTCGAGGTATGGTATGCGGGTAGTCGATGACGCCATCGTTGGAGATATTAGAAGCGTGCGAGTACTGGGGAGTAGTATTTGCGAGGAGAAAATATTTTTGCATAACTGATTTAAAATAAAACAGTTTTTTATTTATATTAATTTTTTTACGTAAAAATACGATGTAACGTATATTACAAATAATGAAATTACTATTTACATTTAAATATAAATAAGCGCTAGAAAGTTTACGGTGCTATGGTGTCGGTGAGATGGGAGGGTTAAAAGGATAGGAGGAAAAAAAATTTTCACATAGTATTTATTTAAAATAAAATAAAAATTTTTATTTATATTTATTTTTTATATAAAAATATACTGTATATTATGTGGAATTATTGTATAATATATATTTTTTATAATTTTAATTTGTGTTTTATTTAATTACTTTAATTTTGTTGAATTTAAATAAAAATGTTAAAAAATTAAGTAAATTTTACTTTAAAAAAACTAAAAGAAAAAAGGAGAAAAGAAGGAATGGATAAAAATATTTTTACACATAGGATTTAAAATATAAAAATGATTTATTACAAGATCTAAATTACAGATATAAAAATTATAAATATAATTATTATGTACTAAAAATATAAATTAATACAAAATTATAGAAAAAAATGATTATTATTGTTATATGTACATTATTTCTTTTTCTTCTTTTTTTTTTAATTCGAATTATTATCTGAAAAACATTATATATTTATTTAACAGAATATATATTATATATAAAAAAAATATAAAATTTTTTTGTTTTGTCAAAAATAAAATTACTTACCCGATAATGTGACGATTTCGTCAATGACGTTGAATGGCGGAGGAGGTCTTCGAACATTCGCGCGTCTTCGAGAAGGCCCCGCTCTTCCGCGGGGCGTTTTCTCCGCATCGGCTCTACTGCTCCGACAGTCGGCATTACCCCATCTTCAACTATTTTAGGAAAAAATAAAAATTTTGTAAAAAATAAATAATTTATTGAAATAAAAATCTATCATTTTAGTATTATAAATAAAATATATTTATATTTACTTAACGCTCGTTGTCGATGAAAATGATTGAGCAAGTGGGCTACATGTCCGCCAATATCCTCGTCTAATCTTGTCTCCAAAACCATGCGCCTGGATAACTTCACCGGCAATATTTAGTAAACAGGCATCTCCTTTAAAATAGCTAAGATGCCGGTATAAAATGCCTATTGCGCTGTTGCTGCACGTGTTCACAAAACTTTCAAACAGTTTATAATTTTTTTCCTGATCTTCGTTGATTAACAATAAATATTTTTTACTATCAAATTGTGACGAATCCAAAATTATGGATCCGCATAATAAAATAATTTTTTTATAATTTCGGAAACAAACATTTTGCTACTAGTGTTTCGGCAACTTCATAACAAAAATCAATAGCAAAAATCTTCGATTCACAAAAAACTAATGTTGAATTTTCTCGAGAGAAAGAGAATTTATACTTAGTTCTCCACTATTTTTCCAAAAACGACAAATGGGGAAAAATTTCGTTATTTTAAATTCTTTTCTTCTTTTTTAAAAATATTTTAAGGTATTTTTATTTTTATGTCTATTTTGTTCAATTTTTTTAGAGTTTAGATAAGACTATGTAAGAAATATGGAATTTCTCTTTTTATTTCTTTGTTCTTTTTCGGATCGTTGTAAATAACGACATAACAACATAAAAAAAAGAAAAAAGGAAAAGAGAAAAGGTTGACAAAATTAAACAATTTAAGTGAAAAAGTTTGTCTTTTATTCATATTATTCATATTGTTTTTTTTATAAAATAATATTCTTATTACATACAATAGAAATATTACATAGGAGTATATAATGTATTTTTTTATAACATATTACAAATTGAATTACATTATTAAACGTGTCATCACATTACATACATTGCTTCACATGTTTCTTTTTTCGTGAAGAAAAATTTTACGAAATAAGTGTACAATTAAACGATTGTTATGTTTGAAATCTTCGGTAAAAAGACTAAGAAATCGATTAAGATCATAACCGTTGCACATTTAATATAAAAATATACAACTATATTGTCCGCATGTTTGAGAAAAAATTCCTTGCAATTGTTGAGTATTCCATCGATGAATAATAGAATTTTATCGAAGTCGGAGGAGAAATCCAGGATGCAAAGGTGGTACTCCGTAACTGTCAAAGTAGGTGACTGTGCCATGCTCGTCGAGGAAGAAGGCGACCCAATGTTCTTCAGGTTGATTGTGGTCATGTGTATTAGCGACGATGGCTATCGATCATGTCCACACCCTCGGGACTCTGTCGGCAGGATAAACTCCCGCATGTCTGGCATTGATGTGTCGCAATGCTTGTAAAATTTTGCGAGAGTTCATTTTTTTTTATTCGGAGGCAAACGTACGAGAGGTATTATATATTCAATAACACCAGTATTTACCTCGTCCAGTTTCACGTTTTGACTATCCTGTAGCGATAAGTTTTCAATGTCTGTTAGCGTGACGACAGTAGATGTTTCGATCCTGTTTTTCATCCAATGTCAATAATTCGAATTTTGCAAATTTTTCTTCTTCCTTTTTTTCTTTAATTGATTGCTCGAGATTTTTTTTCTCAATTTCGTTATTTGGCAGCGTTTTAATATTTATGTCATAGGAAATATTATATCTCTTTACTGATTTCCTCGTTTTCATCGACATCATCAAATATTTCCCAATTATGTGGAAAGCTACAAGTAGTTGGAGTATTGTTGTTTGTAAAATATTATTTTGGCGATATTATTTTGCTCGAGTTTGTAAAATATTATTTTGGCGATATTATTATCCAATATTTTAATTTGTACACGTTGCGTAACGCACAATGAAAGATTCCAAATTTTCGAAATCCGTGATAAGCGCAATATCGTCCGCGCTCTCCTCGTCAGATTTTTAAAGGCTGGTGAAACATTTTATATTTTATATATATCTCTGGAGAGTAAATTCTGTAAGTAGCTTGCTTTTCCGCTTCCTCTAACATAAATATATCGCGCCCGTCTTGTTATTTCACGTAGATGTGATGTAAAATATTTCGGGTTAACTTCTCCATCGAGCCATTCAATGCCGTGATAATTTCGTGTGAGCAATTTTCTTGTTTTACTTTTTCTGCTAATTCACCAAACGATTGAGAAGGCATCATAATGTCCGATGAATGGTACGTCAACGGCGACAACGGCGAGGAGAGATTCTTTAGAAATAAATTTCACGCGGGCATCGCGGAAACTTGTATGTCAACGATTATATCCATAATACAAAACTCAGAGCGTTCTTGAGCTTCAACTTTTCGATAAACGATGATACTCGTGTCTCAAATAAAACTGAATTCTTTTTGCTACATTGCGCATTTATTGATGTGTTACATGCTGATAGCGTTTTGATTGAACGTTGGAGGGGGGGAGAGAAAATTTGATAAATTTTCCGTGTATTACATTGTAGCGAACGATAGAAATCTAACCAGCAAAATCGACGATGACTTGACGAGACAAATCAATTTCTATGACATTATCGAATTCGGCGTAAATAATGCAGTTAACTATCTCAGTAAGAGCCTTCTCGAATCGCACTTCTAATCGCAAACTGCCGTGTCTCACAAGATTCCAATGTCCTGCATAATTAGCTGACAGATCGGGTGTGAGATCAAAAGCGAATATAATAATCCTTTGGAATAATCATCTTTGTTTATAGAATTTTCCTCCTTCGAAAAATAGATACCCGTTCCCGCGTTTGATAAGCTTCGATATAAAGTGGTTCGTCCGACTAGAAAGGGTTGTAATGATCTACTAGGAATTTGCATGCCATTGACATATAGTGAGAAGAAATTTATTCCGTAATTTTTGAAATTAAACGGATTTAATTTTCTATCTCCGTTAAATGCTTTATTATTGACAAAGCCAACTATTATTCTTTTCGGAAGTTGTCCTAGTATTACATTATATAACGATTCACCCACAACACCGCTATGTATCGTGAACGTTTTAACCTCGACCCTCGTGAGCGGATATGTGGCTGTAACTTTAGTAAACATTCTTGCGTGTGCGATCAATAATCCGGCGCTTATTTTCGCTCTTTTTACTAGCAGGTTCGCATCCAATATATGAATCTTCAACGATGAACCGTTACTATCCATAAGACAGAACAAATCTTTCGAACGAACGAGCCTTAATCGTATCTCTATGCCGTTAATTAAAAATTTGTCTTGATTGAAAACGTCACAATGAAGATGGCCTATAAGCCTATCTAGCGCTCACTCGCCGCGAATGTAATGAGCGCGCCTCACGAGAGCAGAATTTTGTGTTTTTGATTCCGGTTCGTTCATTCTTCCGAGTGTATCCGCATCCCACAGACAGGAGATTAGATGGGAAGTTTTTGCGGGTGAAGAATAATTTAACAACGCCTCCATGTACGCGCGGTACGCGTAAGCGTTGTTTGGAAGCGACACGAGCTTTTGGTTTAATACACGTCAATTTGATTGAAGATAGAATGAAGCAGATGAGTTACTAGGGTCTATGGTGGCAGCGGAGGCCGCTGTGGTTCCACTTGTTCCTGTAATATGCCCCATGGAATTGCCCGACGTTTTCACGCGTACGCGAAGACTCAGCATGGTGTGTGTGAGATCTATTTTTCTCCGTGACCCGGAATGACGAATTCTACCGGAGAATCGAAAGTGAAGTGATGGGTTTGTAATGAATCCATTGCGAACTCTCAATACTAGTTTGCGTAGGCGGCAAAGAGAAAAATCGAGCTCACTTTTTAAATACTCGCTCGAATGCGTGTGAAGAAAGGACATGCTTATTTAACCTAACCTAACGTAAATTTTTTATCGTTGCTGTAATTCTAGCCGTAAAATAAGATTAAAATATAAGCTGTTTTAAGAAAATATGTCGGATACGGTGCGTTTTTTTACAGGTTTTACGACGTTTCGCGGATGTCTTAAGCCTTTTCACCGTTGTGCGTTTTTTCCTCCTTTTATTTCTTCCCGCTTTTGTTTTTTTATTCCCACTCGTCTTTGTCGAACTTTTTTTCCTAGTCGGACGTCGTCGTTTACGTAATGTCGAGGAGTTAATGATACGCGAATCGAGCCCGCCGAAAGAAAACTCAGCTACATGCATTTTTGCGTTCGTCTTATATCCCGAATCTTTCATCAGACTAGTTATTTTTTCTTTAGCTTTTCTCTTAAGAATATCACGATTGTTCAAATTGATTTAGCCGCTACCTTAAAAGGCATATTGTTTTCAACATCGTCGATTATATTAACACCAGCGCATAAAGCTTCTTTCCCCACAGCACGTATGCCGCTGGTTAGATAAGGTAGTACGCGTCTGAATAATCCCCCGAGAAAACTACCAATGTCGTGGCCTCGCTGATAAGGCGATCCGATGAAAACTCGCAGAATTCCTCCGCCGCGACTACCACCGTTTTGTAATTCGTCATAATACGCTGAATAATAATCCATTAACGTTAAATTTTTTATTGCATCTGCTAATTATTTTTTATTATCTAATCGATGCCTAAAGTGTAATGTTGCTGTCAACGTTCCAAATTTAAATGGTATACTCTGACCTAGTTGATCTCATATATCTATTTCGATTGTGCGAAAACACGACGCAGGAAGATGTATTGAGCGTATGAGAAATGTTTTATCTGAGTAGATGCAAATGTTAATGTTAATTATTTCCAACATCCATAGCGACTATTCGCAGAAGAGGAGATTGTCTTCAATAATATAAGGTCCGCAAATGTCACAATAGGCAAAGAGCTTATCGGGGATACCGCGCAACAAACTAACAGGTTCGTCGACTATTATCGGACAATCGCGTGGTAGTACGTAAAAAGGTGACGAAAAAATTTCAACATCGTTATAGATCCACGTAAGTAAAACTGGTTGTAGCACTATTATTTTCAATTTTATCATGTTTCTCATCCTTCTTCTCTATATTAAACAGTATATTAAACCTGACTTCATTATAGAACCATAACGGTAAATGATCCACTAGATTATCATTGGGTTTATTACGCGTATCAAAACCGAGTATCTGACAAAGTTTGTCGGAAAAATTTATGTAATGAATCATATTACATTTTGCATTGTCGCAGGAAATTTTCATAGTAATTTTACGACCGAGAGTAGTGGCGAATTGCCAAACGATGTGATTCTACGGAATTACCTAAAAAATTCATAGCTTCTATCATGTATACTTGAATAAATACCCGATGATATCTCAGATTTTACAGCCTCAATTTTCTTTTTATGGGGTTCTATCGCAAATTCTTCAATATCTTATTAATCCTTCACCAGGTCTATATAAAGAAAACTAGTCGGAAATTGAATATCCATAAGCGTTACTTCCCAACGACCGTGCAAATCTATACGCTGAGATATTTAAGGAGTGATGGAGTATTGAGGAGTGGTAAAACGTGTGGTTTTATTCTCCGGAAAAAACACATGCTGCTATTACTCAGGAGAATCATGTAAAATCCTTCTTCCCTCATTTTTGATTTAAAGATTTTAAACTCGAAGCGAGTATTCGAATTTTGAGTCGAATTTTGAAGGATAATCTTACCAACTAACTAGTAACTGTTTATTATTATCACGCTTTTTACTTTTTATTAAGATCGACGATAAATTCTTCCCCATGCAAGTCTTTAATAACTGGTGCTAATTCTTGCTCGTAAAAAATTTCGTCTATAACTTCGTCCGCTAAATCATAGTTTGTATACATGCGGTTTTCTCCATTCAAGAACACGGTGAATTCGAAATATTTCTTTGCTCCACTTTGCCTTGTATCCTTTCTCAAAGGCTACTTTTGTTCTGCTTTTGTTTGATCCGCACAAAATTGTCCGCGATAACGTGATAAATATAAATTTAGCCTTTTGTCTATGTCCACGATTTTTTTTCCGCTTGGCATCACCCCATCGGCGATTCATATTTTCATGCGCGATGCGAGCATTTTCTCTCGTAACAACAGCAGGTTGCATTTTAACGGTGGAATGATGTGTGTGATTGTAAGCGTTAACGATATCCTGCAAAACATCGATATAACGTCGTGCATTCTTATGAGTAAAATATCGCCACATCCGTTCTTTGAGCGTTCTATTAAAACGTTCCATTATAGCCGCTTTAATATCGGGATTCCGCGTTACGCGAAAACGAATATCTTTTTCTTTTAAGAAATTTTGTACTTGGCGAGCAATAAATTTTTTACCTTTATCTGTCTGCAGGTATACGGGTAGACGATCTTTGTTTCTCGAGAATGCGTTGAAAGGCTTTTATTACACAGGTAGCTGTTTTATCGCGTAAAGGTTCTACCCAAACGAATTTACTAAGAGTGTCAATAACCGTCAATAAATATGAATATCCGTCATTATAGCTCTTGAGGTTACGAAGATCGATCAAATCAGCTTCCCATAAGTCGTCGATTATTTATCATGTCGTCGATTATTTGTCGTGTATAGTGTAAACGCGGAAATTTTCGGCGTACCGGACAATGCGTGTACG
Source organism: Cataglyphis albicans (assembly GCA_038406275.1). Lineage (NCBI taxonomy): Eukaryota > Metazoa > Arthropoda > Insecta > Hymenoptera > Formicidae > Cataglyphis > Cataglyphis albicans. Next base: position 759,099 of record JBCAUJ010000005.1, on the reverse strand, counting down.
CGTCTTGCGATTTAAGCCAGTCGATGACCTCATTACGTGTGAAATCCGGTTTAGCAGCTTGCGACAAATTGGCCGTCGCCGAATAGCTAGCAAAATATGCGGGATTGTAAAAGAATTTTTTGAGTTTCATCATTCGAGTTTGCTCCAATCGAGTAAACCTTTTCTCTTCTTTGACGGTGACAGCTTTACGTAATCCCTCGTTAATGTTTTGTCGCTGTCGTCCTCGTCGGCAGATATAAATGTCGTCTCACCTTCGATTTCGCTCGATTCATGCATCTTACGTCTATACGACTTTGAACGCTCGGATGAAGTTTTCGGAGTGGAACTTCCACGCGGTAACACGATTTTAATACAATGAGATTGTGTGAGCGTATGTAATAAATCGCGATTTCCTTTGAGATTAAAAGGCGTGCCTATATCATGTAATAAATGAGCAAACTGAATTCTTCTAGTTGCTTTTACTGTTTTCCTTTCGCATATTGCATCATTTATAAGATTTGTGATATTCAAATCCGTTATGACCCTGCCGTCTATAGTTACGAGTCTTCGTCTATCTCAGCTAATCTTTGATGGCGGAATATCGATCAAATATTTTAACAGGGCATGCGTTTTGCCACGATAAGTTTTCGGTACGTTGTTGAGTATTTCTTTAATCATTTCAGCCGATTGAGGGCGTTTCTTTCCGAAACTACTACTGCTACTACTATCATCCTTTCCGTCGCCACGCCTGCTGCTAATTAAAGTTGACGTTTCCATAAATTCGTTATCAACGTCATCTAAATTTGTTTCTTCGTTCTGCTCATCTTCATTACCCTCTGTACCATCGCGTAAACGTTTTTTTCGCCCTCCCGAAAAATGAAAATAACGCTGAAGTACTTCCTTATACAATTTCTATCTTTTCTTTTCATTGGTAGGAGTCACGAGATTAAGAATATTCCACATCTCCGCGTCGAGTCGCGATAAAGATGTTCCCAGTGTTCGTACTGTATTATTGTTAACATTCTCTACATTTGATATTTCCATATTTCCATTTCTTTTTGTTGAATTATCAATCGGCTTAGAGATTGATACTTGCGGTTGTTGCTGCATTTTCTGCATTCTTTCGAGATTTTCTGTAGAAATCAAAATCATTTTTTTAGCTCTCTCCATTATTCAAAGTTCTAAGGTTAATACTTTTCTTCTTTATTATTTTTTTTTTCGGAAAAGACACGTAGATACAGGATTGTATTTTTCTTTTTTTATTAGCCTATAATCCGGGACAGCATCTAGGGCTTATTAGATATAAGGTAAAAAGGTAAAACACTTCGTTGTACTAACAGTTTTCTTTTAACCTTCCAATTACCTTGTTTTGCCGCAACACGTCGCAAAATAGTTTTATGTTTAGCCAAGTGTTTTTTATCGTTACACTGACGCGGCACATTGCCTTTGAGAGTATTGAAAATGCACTCTTGAATACACTTTATGTGTTTATTGTCGGCCACGCGCAAGAACGCGATTCTCTGATATTTTTTCAAATGACACAGAGTTTTCAAAAGACATATGTTTCTCTCGCCAATAGAGCGTCTAGCATTTTTTATCGCTTTATTCAATGTCGAAGACGTCGACTTTTTTTATTATCCCCACTTTTTTTTATCATTACGTTGCAATTACACGATTGACAAGCTGCAAGCGTGAATATTGTCCTTTATACAACCATCCCACTTCCATTGTTCGATCTACGCGGTATGTAAGCGTAATGCAGAGTATCGCTGGGAAAGATATACGTGCGAAAGCGGTATTCGTCTGGAGTAGATTGTTTCAAATCGAGCAACTACCCGAGCAAATACCCATGAGATCTCGATGTAGCATCGTAGTACGCTTCTTCCATAAATTTTGGATCATCGAGATATACCTGATATACCGCACTAGATGACGAATTTGCGCGCGATCGCGTGGATTTTTGAAAACTATTATGTAATTTGTGTTGAGAGATATGTCGCGTTGTTCGCGCCCTTGATGAAAAAGATTTTGCAAGATGAGTATAACATTGAGATTCTTATGATGACTTCCTTTGGTAAACAGATCTAGGGTAGCGTCACACGACGATGATTCCCTCATAAGATCGTCAATTATTATTAATTTTGGCGAGAGCGGATCGTTAGAATAATCTTCCGGATACGGTAACCTTTCGCGAAATTTGATATTTTTCTTCGATTTTATCAAAGCATTATTAATGTAACCCAATTTTCACTCATTGTTTGCAAGCCCACGTGAATTTTTTTAGTATAGGATGAATTGAGTCCATACGTCGTCGATAATAATAAATATCGTTGTTTGTTTCTTCTATCGACGTTGGTCTTATTGTCTGATTTGCTAATATTGCAAACGTGTGTAGATTTAACAAAATTGCTTAGATCATTGGATACTTCTTTCGTGGTGACCATTCTAATCACTTTTTGATGAAATCACTGTCACAACAACATTAGTCACAACAACGATGAATTCTTGTACCGAAGCCGAAAATGAAGATTTCGTGCGAGCAAACTTGAATGAATAAGGATTCTCGTTTTTTCGTATTGCTTATATACCAAAATATAAAAAAAAGAGGGGAAAAAAGTTTGCGCACGCAACTAAATAATAAAATATATTGATTTTTCATGTTCAAACTTGTTTAGCGAGCTAAAAATTACACGAAGAAATATCTAGAAACATCTAAAAAAAAAATTCGTTACAAAAAAATATTTTTCTAAACGTCACAAGTACACCTGTAATAAATTGTAAAAAATGTAAATATAATTTTATCACGTTTGTAATAAATTCTTATGAATTATATTGTAAAAAATTTTACATTTAGCTTTGTTCTTTTTACAAAAATAAAAAAAAAAGTTTTTATGACAAAGCTTTTACTTTGGCATTGTTATAATAAAAATTTCTAAGCAATAAACTAAAACGAATAATATGTGTGAATAAAAATAAAAATATCTTTTTGAACAAACTTTTTTTTAAATTTTGAAAGAACAATTGGAAAAATGTTTTTTTTTGTTTCTTTATTTTTTTATTGTTTCTTTATTTTTTATTGTTTTTTTATTTTTTATTGCTTCTTTGTTTTTTATTGCTTCTTTGTTTTTTTAAACAACTTACCTGCAAAAAAATGAAAAATTTTAAATCTTTCAACGTTCCGTTGAAAAAAGTGGAGATATTAGTTTAAATAAATTCTCGGCAACATTGAAAAAAATATTATTTCTGAGCTTGTCATTGCGCGAAGTAACAGGCGTCGTTCCGTGAAAAATAGTTATTTCGTGTGTGCTTCCGCATGTATGTTAGTAAAAAAAAAAAAAAAAAATGGAGGGACTAAAAGAATTATTATACAAGTGCATAATTGTAGGTTCGATTTTGTCGCCTAGAATAAACAGCGTGCGAGATCTATCCGCGTTATCGGATGAGCCGCTTGAAATAAATTATACTGTTTTTCGGAGTTTTGCCTGCGACAGTTCGAACACTCTATTTGCGATTTGTATTATATCGATTAGGATATTTCGCTGATTGTGAATTATTGCATATCGCGGATGAAATAATTGAAATGCGAGAAGCGTTCGAACACGAGAAGGAGGATGCAGGAGGTCATATAGCTTTCCTGCTAGCTAATCATCATCAATCAAAATCAATTAAATGGTAAAAAATGATTATATATATA
>JBCAUJ010000005.1:733147-755326 GCA_038406275.1 Cataglyphis albicans | reverse complement strand
TTACCAAAATTTTATTTAAAGCATTATTTTATAGTAGAAGATAAAATAGTTAGCGACTCATGCGGTGGTAATCACACATCTCTCGCGTATCTCTCTCGTCGCGAGGCCAAACTTTTCGTTGCCGTACGACACTATGAAGGTCACTGCTGGCACGCCTAGAGCCTACGTCCGATGATCTAGCCGCGTGATGGCCGTGCGAAACGCGTGCTTATTCGTTAATACGTTTTAATTAATATTTCAATAATTATTGCAAAAATTGTAAAATGGTAAAAGACTTCTGTTCAGTTTACTGTCCTCTACTCGCTCACGAGCGTTAGCACAATCTTTGCAGGACACCCTGTATATGTAACACTATATTTGTAGATATAATGTTACAGTATAAAATTCTTATCTATTTGTACGAACAAATACTATTATGTCAGTACAAACTATATAAACAATTAGTGTAACGTTGCGTTACGATAAATCTCACAGCGAGTCATACGTACATGTATTGACTGAACTGTATGTACTTGCAATAATGCCGCGTAAACCTGTAGAGCCGGTTCATCATTTTGGAACCCAGGTCATCATAAAGATAAAAATTTTAGTGATTTGCAAAAAATACACATATTTTACATATTTATTATTTACAATGGTATTTTGTAATGTCCCCACAGTAGTATGTCAGTGGTTTTGGATACGGTATACTGCTTATCATTTTGCGTACTTAGAGCAATTTTTGTTTCGCGGATAGTATATACTTCGTGTAATTTTGACTTAATACAAGATTGTTGACGCATCATTTTAATTTCTTCGTACAAACCGCGTGTAGTCGTCAAACATTATCATTCTCGCGGCATTACTCTTCTATCTTTAATCTTTTTCGTATCCTCTTTACCATCAACAGCGCGATACATTTTTACTCTAAGTCTGACAAATTCAGTCATGATTGCGCCGTTATTTTCGTCCTTCATTAAATTCTATCCTTTTATTTACAAGCGGGATACCGTACGCATTGTCTACCGCATAATCGCTAGTATCAAATCTATCGACGTTGCGCTTTATATTCTCATACACATCATTACACTTGATGTGATATATGAGATTGTCGGTGTCGGTGTACATGACTTTACATTTCTCTCAATACAATGGTACCATGTATTTGTGGTGAAACTCATATAATGTCTTAGAAATGTCGACGATGCACATATCGACGTAGATTGGTTTATTAAATTTTACTTCAAGATTGCGTAATTCAGCGGCGATCAAATTTTCCGAAAACACGCTTCTGTGAAAATTTTGTTTCGCAATCATTGCCAATGTATCATAAGCTTAACATTAACATGATTGGATAAATTTTTCATTGTTTTGCCAAATACCGCATTATTCATTAATTTATATAAATTTTTCTTAAAATCATTTTTTGCAAGTGTTCGAAATTGCGTATTAAGTTCAATATAACTGCGAAGCCATGGAGATTGTGAAAATTGTAATTCGATGTATTTTTGTAACGTATAGTCCATGTGTACATTTTGTTGCAGGTTGCGGTAGTGTATTACTTAACATTTCTTATCGTATAAAGTAGCGAGCAGCTTATCTTGTCGCTTACCAGGTGGTTTGTCGCGTGTCGGGCAAAATGATAGGTCAGTGTGCGCATCGTGAATATGTTGGGGATACTCGAAATTAATTTCAAGGAAATAATCTGTAAGCGAATCGAGCGCGATCGATGATATATCAAAAACGTCGTCGACCCAAAAATCTGCATAGGGCAAAGTTTGATACATTGCCCATCCGTATAAATTATTTACGTCAAAGTACATTAGATACGATGAAGATTCATGCGACTATATGTACTTGTTATTAGCATGTGCGTATCTGTTGAAATGTTGACTCAAACTGTCGTATTGCCCGTTCGATAAATATAACCATGTCTATATCTGTAAATAATTCAAACGTAATATTTGTATATTTCAACATGGCGTTCCATGTGTATCCAGAAAGGGTATAGTAACACGCGGGATCGAGCCCATAACTTTTGATATAACTTTCGCGGAAACTTTTATAAATATCTGGTAATAACAAAACATCAATTTTGAGATACAGACCGCTGTATTCGTCTAACATTCGAAGGAAGAACTGCCTCCAGACATTCTCGGCGTGCACGTAATCGCTTTCGGATACTATGTCACCGATACTAGGTCAAGAAACTGTAAAATAAATCGCGCAATGGTAAACACGTATCTTCCGATTTTGTCGACGCAGTCAATATATTCGTATAAAAAGATGTCCTTCCGTGTTAATAAATTGAAATTGTCTTCCGGTAAATTTTAAAATACAGATTGAAAAATTTTGAGTTTGTCTTTATTAAAAAAAGATGCCAATTTGTCAAGAAATGGTTGCAAGCAATTTATATGAATCTATAAAACGCAATTTAATAAGATTTTTCTCTTCCACAAATTTAACATTTTTCGTAAATGATATATTTTTCTTTTGTTATCAGAAATAACTCAATTTCCTCTTCGAACGCTGTAGCTATTTTTTTTGATAATAAAATGTGAGTTGTAACTGGATAAATTATGAAAAATTATTGGAATGCAAAAAGAATCTTTATAATATAAATTGCAATTTGAAAGTGCGGGACCTTGATACCGCCCGGTTAGATGGCAATGATCGCGTACATGTGTATCGTTTTGTACAAAAGGTTTCTTGCATATGTGACAATGCGTCACTCAATAAAATTTTTCCCATTCTTCTCGCATTAAATTTACCATGGGGATATTAGTGGTTAAAATAATCTTTACGCATTGCGCTAAATTTTTTAATTCTTCGATGAACCACGCAATACAATCGGTATTACGGCGAGAATGATACGCGGATAACAAATCATCGTACGAACAATGTATATAATAAACGATACTAAATAATGATGTTGATGAGTTTCTTTCTTCTTCCGTCTTCTACAAGTCGTATACGACGAAAGGAAGATTTTCCGATTAAAGTTGTTGAATGTGAGCCATTTGTCCTTATCGTTCGGTAATCGGATAGCGCAGTCGTTCATCTCTCGCGGCAGTCCACCATATGTGACTGTAACTTGTCTTCTGATTCAAAGTAATGCAAACATCTGTAAAGGAAATAATATTAATAATTAATAATAATATTAATAATATTAATAATATTAATAATAATTAATTTTTCTTTCGTATATATTTAATAAAAAATGTAATATATAAAATATATAAAATTGTGACGGTTCACTTTTCCCGTACGCTACGGATCAGGCTCACCGGTTTCCAGGATTCGAGAGAAGGGAGAAACTCCAATTTACTTTTCCGATAATTTTAACAAAATAATTTATTTAAAGCTTAGAAAAAAAATAATACAGGCAAAACAATAAATGCGAACAGCGCGAACAATGCGATACAAGCGAACAAGCTAGTTCGCTGGAGCATGCATTAAAGCTTTGCTGCTTCGAGTTTTACAGAATAACTAGGCTAATGCGGTATTTATAGAATCGAACAGATGAAATCCATATGTAAAAGCGGAATCCGTATCTATAGACGACAAAGGACGGAATCGGATATGACGGCTGTTATTATGAGGATGTGCGGCGATGTATCCTGAAAAGCATTGGCAAAGCCGGTGCTCGATGACTCATACTTAGAAGAACTAGTCGCCAATGATGTATTCAGCCGTCACGAGCAAGCGCGAACTTTTGTTCAGGACGCTTGCGGTAGACGTATTAAATTATCCCCGATTGCAATATGTATAAAAAGGTCAGTTTTTGGTGAACTACTGGATACAACAAAACGGTATATTAATCGGATCGGTCCGGTGGGGTATAACACCTCGGTTTAACGAATCGGTCGTTTGGTGGGGTATAACCCCTTGGTTTAACGAATCGGTCGGTCGGTCAGTTTAACGGAGTACTCGGTATACGAATCGGTCAGTCCGGGTGAAACCATCGATTTGGACATTAACGCGCTTCCTTAATCTAACGCTGTCCCAACAATCGGAAAGCCCGGCATAACTATGAGAAACCTGTGGCCTGGTTTAGCGTGAGTATGGGATCCGCCGTCCCAGCAATCGGGAAGCCCGGCCTAATCTTGAGTAACTCGTTGCCTGGTGTCTGCGGAGCTTAGTTTCGGATCTTCGTTCGGATAGGACTCAGGATCAGGAACTGGTAACAAATATATTTTCTTTGATTTTTCTTGCTTAATTCGAGCTCACGAGCCTGGATAGATTCTTGATTCATTCGAAATGTCGTTGTTGTCTTCGATGTATAGCAAATTGACGTCTCTGTCTTTTGCGTCGAAAGACGTAGCGGGACAATGTTCTTTTCCTTGATACTATATACATTTATAGAGATATCCCTTGGCAAGTTCGAATTTTTTAATTTGATTCACAGTCACTGGAAATTTAATGTCCTGGAGATTCAGTACTGTTGTGTAATGACAATTTCCATTTTGCATTTCTTTCAGCTGGATGTAGAGCAGCGATCACTAACCACGCAAAACACGCATTTTCTTTCGATTGCACGTTTATCACCGTTCTCTTCATTATTGCCCGCGGTAATTTTATCGCGTGATATCCCGCGCGCATAAGATTATTTGTTTATATTTACAGTCAAATCAAGTATCCGCGACAACGCTCGCGTTCCTAAAATTCTTCGAGCGATACTAGAGTGGGCTCGATAACGCGCCGCTCGTATCACTCGTGTAAATTGGCGGAAGAATTCATAGTTTTTGGTGTTTATACTTTTATTTGCACTCTTCACCGATCACAAATTCATCATTGAACGCTGTATTAATTTTCACATTAAAGTGTTTTTTCATTACATTTTGCACATGTTCGAGCACAATTTATGGCATCCTCGAAAAATTGACGCGGTTTAATGATTTATAATTGTACCAGTCAACGTAACGAGTTCTTCAATTCCTCTAGTTATGCGATTCAGACAATAAGCGATTGTCGAATCCTGATCAATAATCGTGGACGCTTGATACGATTTTGCTCTTCCAACGATTCGATATATGCGTCGCATCGTTGTTCTCAATCAGAAATGTACTCCTCTATCGAATTCATCCTCGCAGATTGCTCACGCAGATTTTCCGCACTGTTTTCCGCCATATTTACAAGAATGCAGAAGTTGTAAATGCGAGCTTTGATCAATTTGTTCGGTGTTTGCAAAGTAATATGCCTAGTGCCATGTGAGAAGATACAGTCAAAATTTTGCACGACGTTTGTGAAAAAACATCTATTATAAATTGCGAATTATTAACATGTGTTGTAAATGACATTCTTTGTGATGCTTGTAATAAATAAGTTATTTTAATATTTATCTGTCTGATTTTAATTTTTTCCATCCTTTACAACAATGTATGCATAGTCGACAAAACTTAAATCTTTCTCTCAATACACTCTGCTAGAGATGTAGAAAAATGCTGTAGAATGATGTAGATGAGATGTGGTATTAGTTAGAAGGAGACAAAAATATGAAATTAAAATATATAATCGAGAGGAGTGTGCAACATCTTCAGTCAACCTTCTTATAACAATCTTGTTGAACTACATACGTTTTTTTTGTGCGCTATGGCTGAGGAAAAAGTTATTATTATCAAAGATGAAGAAAATGTCAATATTATGGTGATTGACATTTCGGACGACAAGAAATCTATTATTGAAATACCACCTGAAAAAGATAATGGCAAAATTATAATGGAAGAAAATATTAATATGGATATTGCTGAGAAAGAAGAAGAAAATGAAGAGGATTCCGATGTAGAAGTACTACCATTGGAGGATTCTGATTATGATAGGGAACAAACATTGACGTGACATTTCGAATGATAGAATCCACAAGACATTAAACCAAGCGAAAATAAATAGCTTGGATAAAAAATATGCTGTATATATTTTTTTTTACACAACTGACAGTGTAAAATACTGCACATCATGCTTCCTATGGTTAACTAATTTTTCAATATACATGCTGTACAAGAACACGAAACTATAAATTACGCTTTGATTCTAGGATTATTTTGGTAGTGTATTCAAGTGTAGCACGCCACTTTATCAAATATTGCCGTGCAATATTGATAAAGTGGCGTGCTACACTTTAATTTGTGCAACACATGTTCCAACATGTGTTGCACAAATTAAAATAATTGTGTTTCTTTTTTAAAAATTTATATTAAATATTATTATTATTATTATTATTTAGCTAATAAATTTGTTCTTTTTCTGTTTCAGATGGAGCCAATTCTTTTTATATTTTATATATTTTTTTATATTTATAATTTTTTATAATTTTACATACACATACACACACACTTTATATGTATTTTATACACACATACACACATTAATGAATAAATGTTATTAATATTATTAAAATTGTTAATTATTTCCGCCTCCTTTTCTTTTCATACCCAAGCACTCTCTCTCTCTCTCTCTCTCTCTCTCTCTCTCTCTCTCTTTCTCTCACGTGCATGCAGAACATTAGAGTTATCCTTCTCCAACACATTGCCTCGCGCTACCCTTCTCATACTCGCGCGCTATCCTTCTCCCACGACCACGCGGATGCTTCGCGCTATGTTTCTCCCACATACATAAGATCATTATTGCTATCTCTCTCTCACGTGCATGCAAACGCCTCGCACTATTTCTCTCTTCCCCGCGAACTCTTCACTCCTCACATGATAGTTTTTATGATTTTTATTATAATATTTAATATGTTTTTTTATCATAAAAAGGAAAAATAATTAATCTTTAATAGTGTGTGTGTGTGTGTGTGGTGTGTGTGTGTTGTGTGTGTGTGTATGTATGTGTATGTGTGTTTACTCGCGGGTGATACATAAGTTCGGAAGACATCAATCAAAGAGATTATGAGCAGACTCTATCGTTAAATTTATATCTCTGGTTGGTAAATATAATGTCGTTATCGGAAAAATAAATATTTAAGCAAAATGTGTGTTAGCGTGTCATTGGGTCAGGAAATGATGATTAGATTCAAAGGATGATATCCGGGTTGATAGGATGAGAGATCTTCAAGGTTAGGAAGTTCGTCGCAAGCTTCTTGGATCACCTTATCAAATTCATCCAATTCTGCGGGTTCGTGAGTAGCAGAAGCAGGATCGTTTATGAGAATTACTGTCGAAACAGATGATAGTGATCTTGAGGAGGAACAGAGGAGGGTGAACAAGGTGTATCAGTGTGTAAATCGCTATGTGTGTTAAATTCATTAATCGCTCTGGCTATTAGCTTTTTCTAAGTTGCAATTAATTCTAGCAGCACGTCGACTAATTATTTTGATTTGGTGTGAATCAGCTCGAGCCAAGAGTCTCCGAGTTCCGCGAATGATTTGTTTTATACGCCTAACCTGCGATTCTAATCGGCCGACAACGATATAAAAGGATTTATTCCTTGCATTATGAAAATTTATAATAAAAATTCTAAAATTTTAAATAAAAATTCTAATTTGAATAAAAAAGAGAAAAAAATTGTAACGACTTACTTTTTACAGTGATGGTAGGCTGGAGAATTTATTGGTAGATAGATAATTGCAGTTTTCGGTTGAAAGGGAGACGCCTTGAAGAAGACACTGGTGGCGAATCACAATGTACACGAACAATTCGTTGACACGGATTACTAATTAACTACTGAGTGGCTGAGTGACACGCAGATTTACAACTGACACCTGACTACTGATTACTGATTACGACTGACTACTGACGCGGACCTCGCGAACTCCTTTTTATAGTTAGTCGATTGATCAAGATTCGACTTTTTCGATGGACCTTGGCACGCCTGATTCTGGTGGATGGAAAAGTTCTATGAGTATTGATATAGATTCGGCTATTTTTGTTAAAGATATTTCATAAGATATTTTCGTCGCTTCGCCATTTCTTTGTTCTTTTACTGTAAGATATTACTGTATGAGATATCTATTTACTTAGAGAAGATCGGCGTAGTTTCTTTTGTTTTCTCTCGGTTACTCGTGGATGTCGATATGTTAGAGCGTAATGGATGAAGATCCATTCATCGAAAATCTTATTTTATTTTGCTAATCAATAATCGTTGTTGCAATTTTACGAAGGAAGGAAGGAATCGTGGAATCGGCAGGATGTAACAGTACATAAGATACGACAGTTTTGAGAGATTGTACGACTATATGTACTAGTTATTAGCACGAGCTATCTATTGGAACATTAATCCATCGCGTATTCCGCTTTGCGCGAACATATCACCATATCGATATCTGTTAATAGCTCGACTCGAATACTCGTATGTTTTAACATAGCATCCCACGTATATCCAGGTAACGTAAAATAATACGCGGGGTTTAAACCGTAACTTCTCATACACGCATCACGAAAATTTTCGAAGACATCGACTAAAGAAGAACGTCGGTTTTTAAATACAGATCGCTAAAATCGCCCAACATCTCCAAACTTTTATCGCGTGCGCGTAATCGCTATCGGATACGGTATCACCGGTCAGCGAATTATAGAACGCTTCGCGCGACGGTAGACAAATCTCCCGCAATTTATCGATATCGTTGACATACTCGTATGGAAATATATCTTTTAAAAAGCTCAAAATCGGGAAACTCCTAGTGCACGATTTTTAGTGCTCATTCTTATCGAGATAAAATGCCAATTTTTCGAAACTCGCACTTAAAAACTTAAAAGAATCCGAAGCATTTCACGCGTTTTCCGAACCGTCTTTCCTCGCTCACCTCGTCCACGCGAGAAAGAGATGTACGTTTCCTTCGTCAACAGTAACAGCTCGTAACGCTACCGGGAAAGACGTTAGCCACTAACGTTAGTCTCTAATAATGAAATGTGCGTCGTAACTTGATAAATTGTGAAAGAATATAGGAAAAACGTAGATATCTTTGTAATTTAGATTGCAACTTGAATGCGCGGATCTCTGTACCGATGATCTCGCATGCAAACGTCATTCAATGAACGCAAAATCTTTTTGTTAATAAACCATGTATCCTCTTCGTCGTACTCTTCAATGTAAAACAAGACTCTAGTCTCGCAACTGCTGCATCAATGATATGATACGTCGAAGATATCGTCGATGAGATAACACGATCGTACTGTTTCGCTGATCGGTAGTTCCGTTATATGCGTCGATACGCTTCTAATATAGCTCGGTCCACGCGCACAATTCGCGCAATACTTCTCTTCCTCAATATACCTTCCGTTATCAAATAACCGAATTATCAAATAAATTAATAATAGCAATGCACGATGTGATTCACCTCCCATGAAAAATTCGGAACGCCGTATCGCCACTTCCAATTGCGATAAAGCAGATAGCGGTCGGCTCCGACATCCGCGAAAGGTCCGTCGCTCGCCTCTCGCACGAAGTTTATCGCGAAATCGATCTCTTCCTCGTAATGCAAACAGTCCTCCATATAATTTTTACGCAATTTTTTCTTTAAATAAATTAGTATTTCCAATGTCTTTTTAATATCCTTGATACTCCTAATTCTAGTATTAATTACTCTTCCAGCTAATCTCGTCAAAGCGCTCGGTAAATGCTTCATCACTACATTTCGGAAAAATTTTTCGAATAAACTAATATTTCAAAATCGTCATCAACATCTTTTTATAGCGAAAATATCGGAAAGAAGGTTAACTGCGCTGAATGTTCTAACTCCATCCCCGGACGCACCTCGCCACCGAAAAAAATAAATCACGAATTTCGTCGCTCTCCTAATCGAGAACGGTAAATAAAATTCTAACGATACTGTTATCTCGATTCCTTAAAATTTCGATCGCGCGCTCTAAGCCGCGCTGATAATCGAAACAGGCTCGATCTTGAAACGGCCCTCGCGATGATTCTCACTTTCTCCCTTTCTCTCGGACCCCCTCACCCGACCTTGGGCTCACTCCTCCTTCACCTTTCCCCGAACCCTCCTCGCTATACTTATTCCGCCCGCCTTTCCCCTCTGCCGTCATTACTCCTCCGAAATATTTTTCTACCTTATTTCTTCATATATCTGTCTCATTTTTACTACCGAGTCTTATCGCGAAGTGAGCCAGAGACAGCCTTATACACCTATTTATGTAATCGCTTTTACGCAAATCTTATTATGAATGCGATATTGATGATATGTTATTACCCGCATTACAAAATTCCTATATTACGATCTTCTCGCGGATCTTCTCTATTGATTGCTTGCAACAAAACATGTCTGTTAAAAATTCCACCGTGGATGTGAGAATAGAGTTTGAGTGCAAGGAAGATATACCACCAAATATTATCGCCTATTGTCTGATTCTGCACGATCACGTTGTTGAATATTGCCCAACGCGAACCGTAAAATTACCTAGATCAGCAAATATTTCCTCCAATGATAAAAATATATAGATTGAGATTCTTGACGATCAATAGCAATTATACATCATTCTTGCAATCGTATAGTAATATTTTCATCATGGTCGCGCCGATATTTGCAGATCTGCAAGGATTATTATTGTAATTTTATCGTGAAGGAAGTAGCGATACTGAGAAATGGATATGTTTCCTCATACTACATTTTTGCAAGTTCCGTATCATGGCGTGTGCTTACAAAATCTGAGAGATAAATAAACTTCTAAAGCTTCATGGACATTGGACTAATTGGACATCATCATGGACTTCAATGGAAAGATGGAAACGCGTTCCATATAGCGTGGCTTAACGTTTAATTGGGATTGCTGTGGTGGGTGCAACGGAAGATGAAGATTTTCTGATATTTCACTTTGACAGTTCTTTATTTTTTTTATTGTAAAGGTACGGCATCAGCCTTTCAGACGCACGTTTTGATTTATGATTATCTGTCGAATTCTCTTTTTCAGATTAAATTTTGTAAATCATGGATAAGTAAAAAATTCGCGTTATTTTCGAATATGAGTTCCGTCGTGGAACTAATGCAGCGCAAACAACTCGAAATCTTAACGAAGTGTTTGTGTCACAAGGATGTGACTAATAAACGCACAATACGTCGATGATTTGAGAAATTCCGATCTGGCGATTTTGATCTTCAAAATGAACCACGTGAACGACCCGAGAGCAAAGTGGATAATGATGAGCTGAAAGCTGCAGTGGAAGCGGATACATCTCACACTACGCGTGAATTAGCAGCAAGGTTTGACGTTACTATTCCAACAATATTAAAACAAATCGGTAAAGTTAAGAATCTGAATAGATGGGTTCCGCATGAATTAAACGAGCGTCAGAAGAGAAATCGTTTCGAAGCTTGCCTTTCTTTGCTGTCGCGACATAAAAGCGAACCATTTTTACATCGTATTATTACGTATGATGAAAAATAAATTCTTTTTGACAATCGCAAGCGTTCGGCACAATGGTTGGATAAAGATGAAGCCAAAACACATTCCAAAACCGAATATTCATCAGAAAAAAGCTAATGGTATCTGTTTGGTGGTCCAGCGCTGGTGTTTTCCATTACAGCTTCATGAGACCTGGTCAATCAATTACGTTCGGATGTTTATTGCAACCAATTAGACGAAAATATGAGGGAGCTTAAGATTAAGCAGCCGAGATTGGTGAATAGAGACAGGCCAATCCTTTTAAAGGACAATGCTCGACCATATGTCGCACGAATAACGTTGCTCAAACTACAGAAGCTAGACTTGGAAACCCTCTGTCACCCACCGTATTCCCCAGACCTTGCATCAACTGACTACCATTTCTTCCAGGCATTAGACCACTTCTTGCAAGGAAAAATATTTAATTCCCAGCAAGCTGTAGAAACCATCTTTCGCGATTTTATGACCAAGCGCTCTCCAGGCTTCTTCACTGCCGATATTAAGCTACCGTTAAGACTACCGGCAAAACTGTATCGATAGTTTAGGCGCGTACTTTGACTAATTATACTGCTTCTTGCTTGAGATATAATAAACCAAATTTTTAGTTCGAAATTGGACATTTCATATTTAATGACATAATATTTATAATACATATTATAATTTGATTTATATAGTATCAATATACAAGATCTAGATTTCAGATTTCGTGAATACAATCACTGAGAAATGAGTGGATATGATGGCGGCATGAACGCAACATCTGCGAGGACATCGCGTTGAAAGATAATGAGGATGGCCTTCATTTAAATTTAAGATGCTTGTTCGGACTCGAATCCTATCAGGAAAACCATGGACAGCTTCCGAGCAAGTGGTCGAAAAATTAATTGTATCTATTTTTAAAAATTTTATAATATTTAAATTAAATTTTATTAAATTTTAATAAAATTTGATTTCTTTGTCTGTTTCAGATGGAGCGTCAACTTTTTGTTATAATTACAATAATAATAATTATTATTATATTTTATATTTTTTATTTTTATAATTTTTTATATTTTACACACACACACACACTTTATATATATTTTACACATAATTTTTGAATAAATATTTTTATTATTAATATTATTTAAATTGTTAACTATTTCTGCGCCTCCTTTTTTCCTTTTCATATCCAAGCTCTATCTCTCTCTCGTTCCTACATTCATGCGAACATCATCCTTTTCCTACCTGTGCACTATCCTTCTCGCCTTACGAATGTCGTATCATTCACATGCATGCAGATCATTAGCGCTATCCTTCTCCCATATTGCGGACGCCTTGCGCTATAATTCTCATACTCGCGGATCTCTCGCCGGACCGGTTACACCACGAACCCTTCGCCAACCGATTGCGCTACGGTCTCCTCTGCCTCCGCAGATCCCTCGCCAAATGGTCGCACCGTAAATCTCCCCGCATGACGTCATATCTCCGCTCGGTTTCTCCTTGCTTTGCAACCCCCCTCAGAGGACATGGGTTAGAACTCTTTATATTGCTATAACGAGCGACGGCTAAAATTTTTTGCAAGTTACTTAGAGTCATATCTTTAACAATAGATGTCAAGGTCATTGAAATCGGTGAGATCGGTGCTAATATGCATATTTACCCCCCCCCCCCTCTCTCTTTCTCTCTCTCTCTCTCTCTATATATATATATATATATATATATATACACTAACGGAAATGGAAATCCCAACACTAAGAAGGATTTACATTAGAAATGAAAATTACACAGAATACTTGTCTACATAACTTATTACATTGATAGCAGTTACAAGGTCATAATTCATAGGATGCGCGTGCATCATTGAATGTAATCTTCTTCAGAAACCATTGTAGTCACTGCGACGTTGAATGCAGACCTCCAAACGAGGCCTGCATTCGATTATAAAGATGTCGAATATCATCCTGTGGAATGGCGTCTCATGCTTGCTGCATTTGTACAATCAGATCGTCAATACTTGTTTCTGGTTGCGGATGAGCCCGGAGTCGTCGTCCAATCATGTCCCACACATGCTCTATTGGCGAAAGATCTGGTGATCTAGCCCAGAGTAATACGTTAACATCTTAAAAAATACGTTGGATTGCAGCTGCGGTATAGGGATGAGCGTTATCTTGTTGAAACAAGCCCTTTTTAATATTGTTCATGAACGGCAGAACAACGGGTTCGATAACCATTCTAATGTAAACATTTGCCGTAATTGTTCCGGATAACCACAAAGGGGTTCTGTTATCATAAGAAATTTCTCCCCATACCATAATGCCTGGTCCGGTCTGTCGACGACAAATGCAACTTTTCAACAAACGTTCACCAAGTTCCTCCTCACTCGTCTATCGGTTGGTACCGAGGCAGAAACGGCTCTCATCCGTAAATATCACAGAGTGTTATTCTGCCCTCCAATGAACTCTTGCGCGACACCACTGAAGCCGAATTCGATGGTGAGCAGAAGTGAGCGGCAAACACGCCTAAAGCAAAGGCCATTCTCCAGTAAACGATTCAAAACAGTTCTTGTGGTAACTGCGGTCGAGAGTTACTGCGACTCGAATTTGTGCTGCAGATGCTCTTTGTTCTGCCACGGCCATCCTGGGAATGGGCCGATCTCTCTTCAGTGGACCGAGAGGGCCCGGATCCCGGTCGTCTGATAGCAGTGCCTTCCCGGGATCATTGCTGCCAAAAATTGTACACGGTGGAGACATCTCAACTTATTTTTGTCGCGATTTCACGATATGAAAGTCCACCTTCTCGAAGGCCTACTACACGGCCTCAAACTGAGTTAATTATCGATATGCAGTTCGTTATCGCCTTCGAGACATAATGTACACCCGTAGCACACGTTATCACAATCTTTTACAGTGATATTAACGCTTATGAACAGCTTCACAGACGTCTAATAGAAGTTTCCATTCTGTATTCACCATGGTGCTGCAGGCGCATCCTACGAATTATGGTCTTGTAACTGGTATCAATGTTAAAACTTATATAAACAAACATTTTGTGAAATTTTCATTCACCTAAAGTAACTTTTTCTTGGTGTTGAGATTTCCATTTCCATTAGTATATTGTAATGTCCTGCCAATTTTAAAAACTATTTTAGCTAATAATTAAGTACCGCTTTTATTCCTGCAAAATATGGAATATAGAACAATTATTTAATCCATTTGCTTTTATTTCAATTGTTAACTAATTTCATTAATCGCTTATCATTCTAGTTCCATATGGTTATTTAGCCTAAAAACTGAATATATTTTAATTCTTTTAGTAATAATAATCGATGGCGCAGGGAATTGAGAATTCCTTAGATCGACGAATCAAGCTGTACAGCTAGCTAATTCTAAATAATGCTTTCTGATTCGTCGATCTAAGGAATTCTCAATTCCTTGCGCCATCGATTATTATTACTAAAATAATTAAAATATATTCAGTTTTTAGGCTAAATAACCATATGGAACTAGAATGATAAGCGATTAATGAAATTAGTTAACAATTGAAATAAAAGCAGTGACTTTCTACAACTAACCTGCTGATTACTTTACGAACAAACTTGCGAGCGAGCTGACTTGCTTCATACTCGATAATATTGATGCTAATATCTAACCTTTAAGATTTTAATATTTAATCATACAGACAAATATATATAATAATTACTCACTCTTAAATTGAGGAATAAATGCGCTGTACTTTATGGAATCATAAAATGTATATAATAATTTGTTGAAAATATTTATAATTCTTTTATCCAAAATATCACACAAAACTTTCAATATTATATTTAATACAATTTAACTTTATAAATAATTAAAATTATAATAATTAACATTATTTAATATTATAATAATTAATATTATTAATAATAAAACAGGTTATTATATAATGCTTCCATAAAGAAATGATCTTCATAAAATTAATATGCTTTATTGTAGTATCGATCAAGTGACCATAAATATAAATTTAAGAGGCTTATATTATATGGAATCATAAATTATATACATTACATATAATAGTTATTTAAAATATCTATTTTCTAAATTATAGAATGCCATAACTTTATATAAATTGCCAACTTATTATCAGAACTAAAATAAATAGAACAAATGATTCCATAAATTAATAAGCATAAATATTAACCATATTATTAAGGATTTTATATTATAAAATATTAATTAAGCTGAAAAGAATGCGCATAAAAAGCCTCATATTGGTGAAACCTGATATTGCAAGCGATAAGTCGAACGGATTCGCGACAGCTACGACCACGAGCGTCAAAACTTAAAAGGCAGATAAACATATCGATTGACAATTCTCAGAAGAACTGTTGTTAAAAATCTTTCTTCTCGAAAGTTCTCCACTGAATCATCCTAAGAACATTCCAGAGCGCAATGCGTGATCGGCTCGAAAATTTTTTGTTTCGACACTATATAAACCAGCGATTTCGAACCTCAGGGGTCATTCAATTAAAAGCCTCCAAGCATTCAAGGAGTCATTCAATTAAAAAGTCTTCAAGCATTCGAGTATTCATTCTTGCATTCAAGCTTCAAGCAATCATTCTTAGTCAGCATTATTTCACGAGCATTCAGTAGACGCGCTTCATTATTATTTCATTACTCCGATTCATTACTATTTCATTACTATTTCGTACAAGTATTCGCTCCGTATTATTCGTTCATTACTAAATTTATTCACTCACTCATTTTCAAATCATCCGCTCTGCACTTGGTCATTTTTCGCGTATTTGATACTATTTGCTATACAATTTTGATTAACATATTAATTGTTATTACTGTCGATTCAGTGTTTAAGTTGTGTAAATCTAAGGAAATAATAAAAAAACTTTGTGCATACGTCTGTGTACTTTTATCCAGCCTCATTCACGACCGAGGTCTTAAAGAACAAGAGAAGGGCTTAACAGAGTACGACCAGAACTTGAGCAGAAGGAAGGATTTTCCTGCCACATCACGGTAAGTACTTACAATTACTATAAATCCCCGTCTTTCCATAAATATTAGAACTTTATTTCAATTGACTGACAACCCCTAATATCATTCAATTACTTTTTCATCCTCTAAATAATAAGAAATCTCCTGTCAAGCATTAACAAGTTCCTTAGACAATTCTTATAATAAATTAATTCGATCTAACTAACTCTCTATTATTTAGTGTTCACAATTTATTAGTTACCTTTAATTTCTATTATAATATTCCTTTTCAAATCTTAATTCTCTACCTCTTGTACGGTTTCTAATTTATACATATATATTTTAAGTAACAAGCCCTTTGCATATGGTGAACCCGCATACAAGCGGGCTTGTCATAAAAACGCGACCATAATCGATATCTTTCTTTTATTATAATATTAAAATTCTATTCTTTAAACATGATTAACCTTCAAATTACATATACCTAGTTGCGTCCATATCCCTAAAATACCTAGTGAAACTTCCTAGTAACCAACTAGTTCCGCGCTACTCATTCCCCTAGATCCACTAGGTTAGTCCTAGCTCGGCGTTTTTGGGATATAGCCGGTGGAACCAGGTTGCCCTATAAAAGTAGAGAGCAATCTTTTTCTTACTAATTGAGGTACAGAGAGAAAACGTGTGTCGCTGAAACGTAACAGTTTATATACATATATATAGAGTGTCATAGTACATCTCTTTTCTTTCAAAAATTAAGTATTTTAGAGAAAAACGTTTTGAACAAAAATTGTATGGTTTTGAGGGAAACATAAGATGGTGTCATTGGTTTTGACCTTGGATGGCATCGTTAAGGTCTAGTCAAGGACAACTTTAATTTCTTAAATGGAATTCCTTATTTTTTACTGCATATTCTCATAGTTTATGTCGAGAGCTTTCAAAAACACTATAATAAAGTATTTTTTCCTTAAAAATTTTTTGAGTTATTTTGTATTATTCTGACATATTTTAGTATAAAATATAAAATATCTCGAAAATTATTTAATGTTCGATAATTGGATCGTAATATTTTGATGTACAGAATAATAAAATCAATCAAATAGTGTAAAGAAAATAATTGTTTTTTTAAAAAAGTATGCAATTATTTGCAATATATTTTTTTATAACAATTATTTATTTTTTCTTTACACCATTTAATTCATCTTATTATTCTGTACATAAAAGTATTACGATACAATTATCGAACACTAAATAATTTTTGAAATATTTTATACTAAAATGTCAGATAAAAATACAAAATAACTTGAAAAATTCTGAATAAAAAAAATACTTTATTATAATGTTTTGGAAAGCTCTCGACATAAGTTATAAGAATATGCAATAAACAATAGGGGATTTTAAGGAATTAAAGGTGTCCTTAACTTGATCTTAACAATGTCATCCAAGATCTAATCAATGACATCATCTTATGTTATCCTTAAAACCATACAATTTTTGTTCAAAATGTTTTTCTCTTAAATGCTTAATTTTTAAAAAAAAAGGTATGTACGAGTGGTCTAGGTCACCCTGTATATAAGGATATATATATATATATATATGAAAACGTACATGTGTTTAATATGTTTAATAAACGTTCATATGTGTTTTAGAAAACGTACATATGTTTAAACAAAAAAAAATTTGTATACTTTATTATTAAAAATTTGTATCCTTTATTATTAAAAATACATATACATATCTATGTAATGTTTCAGCACCTTTTTGTTCTGTACAGATTACATTAATATTCAAAAACAGTTAAAAATTATGGATATAATAATATAACAAAACTATGTAAATAACAAGTCAATAGCAATAATGTTATATATTACATATTTTATTACAGTTATTTTTAATGTATTAATAATATTACATTATATAATTATTACAATTAAATGTTGCAACGATTTTTCCCTCTGCGAACTCTGCGCGCGTCCGCCGTCGCGCGGATGTTCCGTTGTGCCGACGAACGAGAGTACGATTCGCCGGACGGGAAAAGGGATCGTCAACAAAAAAAGAAGAATCAAAATATAATTGCACGCCGGGAGGAAACGGGGTGGAAGGCGTTCCGTGTGTGACGAAACCTTAAAACTCGCGAGAATTTTAATTGGGCGTCAAATACGATCTTTCACGTATCAATTCGTCAAATACAGGAAGGCGCGAAAAAGATGCGAAGAAAGAAGTAGATTTCGTCGCGGGCGGGCTAGCTCACCTAATGGTAGAGAGACAGGGCGTATGTTGAGCAAACGCGATATAGAGGCAAGAGGCAACAAAGACAGAGGCAACTACGTGTAAAAAAGAAAATAAAGTTGTCAAGCGTAGGGACAAAGAAATAACATCTTTATTAATTTAGAACAGGGGTGTCCGGATAAACAAAGATAAGTGGTGGTTTGTTCGGTGTTGATAAATTCGCGGGAACGAGACTGGATGTTAGAGACGGCTTAGCGCCGCAGAAAATAAGATGCCGTTAAATCAAGATCGGTCAGGCCTATGCCCGAACGCAATTATATTGAATCAATTATCGGACTCCTTGTGGATCGATGATATTTCACTCGCTATTCTAACATGCCGTACAGTTGCCACATGCATCCAGTGCACCTGTCCCTTAAGCATGCACCGCGCAAATATAGCTCGCAATGCTCTGTACCATTTTACGCACCAACCGCGAGATCACTCGATCGTTAATCCACTTCACGCCTATTATTCGACAAAAGATATATTCGCACGAAACATCGACGATTAACCAAAGAAATATAACATCGCAAAACACACTCACTCCACGGTAGACTGCTCACACATACCGGACTTAAACGCTAGACGGGCGAGAAATTTCGCGACTATTATATTACGCCGTATTACCGAGCCGCGATCTCCAGAGAGACGACTTATGCTAAATATAACGCAAGATAATAATCAAATCCGCGAAACCAATGCTCAGGACGCTTCGGGGATTACCAACAGGGCCGTGCCGCCAATATAAGTATGCTAAGGACGAACCGATAATCACTAAAATTCCGAGCAAAGCACGAACGCAAAAACAACGCAAATACAAAATTATGGCTACGATGGTAGAACGATGCGATTTCGATATCGCGAACACGTGTGGCTAATATGGAGCGGGATCTCACCGGAATCGAAGCTCTCTCTCTCTCTGGAAGTCCCGGATCTGGCGGATCCGCAAGCTCTCTTTGCCTTCGGCCGGAGTCTCTCCTCGCTCGCACGCTCGTTTCGCTCACCTCAAGATTCCTCGCACTATTCTCCACGCAAGTCTAGCTTTCGCTCACGCTCGCGCCAGTCTGACCCGGGAGCGCCGCGATCTAGAATCGATAACGTCGGGCCAGCCGGGGATGCGCAATCGGGGTACGTGTTATTACGGCCAATCACGCGATAACAGTGAGGTAGCCGTCTGGCGGTGCGCTCATAATCGTACCGGAAGCGTGCACACCCCCGAGATCGCGATCAATATTTTTCACGGGGTCTTTCCGAGAGCCTCGGCGGATCCCGATGAGATCTCGGGATCAAGGAATGCACTGGTGATTCTCGATGACCACTTTTCATCCCGCTGTGTTCCGCGGCGGTATAGCTCCTTCGGGGTTCTTCGGGATCCTTCTGGGGCGCGTCTCCGCACTGTCAAGACGCGAAGATCCCCTCGCGCTCCTCACCACGCGAATTCGGCTATTGATAATTTCTTTCCGTTTCCTGTCCTCTCGAAGATCGTCTTCCGAGTTGTCGTGATCTTGTTTTTGCGGTCGTTTATCCACTCCTCCGATAAGGCTCCCATGTTGTATCGAAATAATAAAATAACAAAAATTAAAAAGACGAAATAAGTCCGACAAATACCGCCTCTCTGGAGATTTCGATACGGTTCTAATATGTTGCGACTGGCGGGGGTGCCTTTTCCGCTCAGCGATCTGAGAGAGATCCGGTGGACGCGCGCGGGACGGCAACGTCACAATGTATAATTACTATATAGCATTATTGCTCCTTTGAATAAGAAATTACAAGGAACGAATGTATTACTACATGTTACAAATCTGTAATATTACTTGTTATATACGCTAAATTATATAACCGTTATAAAAGTGTGTTTGCTGGATTCATTGCCACCTCAAACATTAAAAAAATGTACAAATAGATAGAAACATATTAAAGTGATAACAAATTTATCTATATTATTCATTACTTTTTTTATTAATATAAGTTATAGAAAAATGGAATAATCTCTTTGATTAATTTTATATTTATATGTGTGCATGTGTTGTAAGACTATATTAATAGATATCTTTTATTTCTAGATTAATAGAAATCATTTAATAATTTGTACTTAAATGCAATAAATTTTCTTATAATTTAATTTTTTTTGATGATAGTACTTACGTCCATAATGCAGTCGGCATTATTCCTTCTACCGTACCAGCGGCAGGTTTTAAATCTTCACTGCATAAAAAATGTAATGGAAAATCGACCAAATGACCCTAAACGACATCCTTTTAATGTAGAAAATAATCGACTTGCACATAAGCATTTAAAAGGTACTTACCTTTATATTTTCCGCTATTTCTTGTGCTAATAATGGATCAGATAATGAGATAGGTATTTTATCTTGATATTGTTTCAGCATAGAAAAATTGACTACTGTATCGGTAGGAATACATTGAAATACTTCTTCGTATATTTTTGTATTTTGTTTGCTTCTAGCACACCAAATGTCCTTATAAAAAGATTTTATAATGACGTCGTCGATATTGATATCTTCTTCAGCATTTAATAGTCCCAAATGTTCGCGGAATAATTGTTTTCTCAAAGAAGAAGCAAATTTGCCACAAAGAAAAGGTATATCATTCATGCGCCCATCTTCAAATTCTTGATCCTGTTTACGATTATAATTTTTACTAATGTACATCGATAATGATAAAATGTTTTGTATTTTGTATTATACTTTGTATACTTGTTTTATACTTTGTTCAAATAGCATAAAATAAAATACTGATGAAATAAGTCAAAGGTATAAAAAAAGTAATATCAAATTTATAAATTTTAACACAAATGTTGAAAAATTCGTATTTATATATATACATATATATATATATATATATATATATATATATATATATACATACATATATATATTGTTTATTATTTTATTGTTATATTTATTATTTTAAGCCAATTGCGATTTTTGAGTTCCGAGAACATACAAAATACATTTAAAAAAAAAGGAACAAGAAAACTAATTTTTTTTTATGACATAAAAAAGTAAAAATAAGTATAAAAAACAAAAATAATAAAAAAATCATAAAAAATATATAAAAAAAATATATAAAATACAAAACATAAAAAAAAAGGAACCCTAATTTCGTCATGTCCACGTCGTTGGTTCTGGGTTATCCAAAGAACGAAATAAATTACATCAAAAGTTTTAATGTTAAATGTTTGAAAGTCATGTGTAATTTAAAATGCTCTGAAAAAAAAACTCTTAAACGTCAAAAAGCATTTAATTTTCAAAATAGAAAATTAACAAACGTTTTTTCCATATAATATAATTTCTCAAAAAATACAGATTACCGCAAAATTTGCTGCTGAAACAAATGCAGTCACACAATTGTTTGAAAATTAATTCTAAGTAAATACATCAAATATCGACCAAAGTATACTAGAAAACATGCGTTTCTCGAACAAAATAATTATTTAAAAAAATTTCTGATTCTTTTTAACATCAGAACTCTTTAGAAAACAAATTAATACGTTCAGAACTATATCAGAACTGCATTGGAATAAACAGAACTCTTAAAAATCGACTGGCGTCTCACCTTTATACTCTATAATAGGCGTTTTTTGGGCAAAATAATTGTTTAAAAATATTTATATTGGTTTTTATGATTAGAACT
>JBCAUJ010000005.1:707511-730855 GCA_038406275.1 Cataglyphis albicans | reverse complement strand
CACACACGCACACGCACACGCACACACACACACACACACACATATATATATATATATATATATATATATATATATATATATATATAGGGTGTGTAATAATAATCACTTCACCCGTAATGAGCAGATAGAGCGTATTAAACCAAAGAAAGTCCTTCCATTTTTTTGTATAACGTTTAATAAAAGAATTATTATTAACGAGACTTTATTGTGATAAAGTCTGACTAATCGTAATCTTTAGCCGGGCACACATCAGTGAGCCGCGCGCTTGGTGGTATGCGTCAGCACTCAGCTGTTACAGTGCGACTCACTGACGTGCACCAATGATACATATGATATATTTATGATTAGTTTTTATTTATTTATAATATAATAGTTGTATATCATACTGGGAGAGAAGGGAGATTATATTGTTATATTTTCTTGCATTATATTATTTGTTACTTCCACGTTATATTATTGTAACAAATAGTATTTACTGTGATGATAATGATAAATATATACTTACATGAATTACTATAGCTATCTCACTGTCTCTTGTAGCAACCATACTTCTGTCATTTATATTAGCTGATCCACATATTACTGTGTTATCATCTATTATTAATAATTTGCTGTGAACATAGATAAGTTCTGTTACCATTGTACCATTTAACATGGAATGTGTCCTTAAGCCATGAAATGTAATATATTCACTAGGATCTTCTATACCTGCTTCTATAAGTTGATTTAAAATAGCATCCTTTCCCCTGTTATTAAATAAAATAGAAAAAAAATTATATATGTCCTCCATTTTTTTTTTCAATTTATACATATGTATTAAGAATATAAAAATAGCATTTTCAAAAAAAAAAAAATAAATAAATAAATGTAAATAATCATTTAATAAATTGTTACATTACTTATTTAATTACACCAAGTGTTTTTGTCGCACGCATGCACATATAAAAAAATTAATTAAATTTGTAATATAAAAACATGAATCAATTATTTCAAAATATTACTTAGAATTTTATATAGCTTTATTTCATTAAGAGCAAACTATTGTAGTTTCTGACTTCCAGTAAGTGAGTCTCGATTGCGCACATCGGACACGACAAAATTTCGCGATCGGACACAGACCCGATCGGACACAGATCCAATCGGACACAGGCTCTATCGGACACAACTCAATCAGACACATGGTTACAAATTGGACACCGAACTGATCGGACACCGACCCGATCGGATACAGACGCTAAAGTACGATCTCCGATCGGGCCTGTTTAATCAACTCGGTGTCCAATTTGCAACCATATTTGTCTGATTGAGCCTGTATCCGATCGAGACTGTGTCCGATCGGGTCTGCGTCCGATCGGGAAATTTTGTCGTGTCCGATTCGTAATGTGCGCAAACAGGACAATCCCCTTTCAGTGGAGCATGTGTGAAATATGCATGAGCGAAACAAATAGTGAGAGCAAAGTTATTAAAATTTCACTTTTCACGTTTCTATCCTAAGGAAAAAATACATGATCGACTTCTTCGAGACGAAGAAATATGGAGTAGAGGATTAGAAAAAATAATAAAAAGCGAAAATAAGTAAAGAGGAGCTGAGAGAAAAAAGAGAAAACGCAAAAGAGGTTATGTACAGGAAATAATGGAAAGGATAAGAAAGAAACAAGGGAAAAAAGAAAAAAGAAAATAGAGGAGTCTAAATATAATAAGAAATATATAAAAACATAATGATAAAAGAAATATCAGTATATTTACAAGGAAGAAGAGGAAAGAAAAATAGGAGTTGGATAGTAATATAGATGTGAAAATATAGATGTGAAAATTAAATTAAGGGAAATCAACATTGGTGAAAGGAGGAAGAAAGGAAATGTAGAGTATGCGGAGAAGAAATGTGATACATGTGCTACATGCTAAAATGTGATACATGCTAAAAGAATATGAAAAGACTAAAAATGAAATGCCAGTAGAATTCTTAAAAAGAGAGAAAAGAAAAAAGTTGTATTAATGAAAAAAATAGATATAATTAGGAAGAAAAAAAGAGAAGGAAAGGAGACCAATGAAGAGGAAGAAGCAATGTAAAGAAAGATAGACGAAAATAGAGGAAGAATATCAAAGCAAATGAATTGTTGTTAGAAATAATAGGAAGGTTGAATATTCAATGTGTATTAGATTATTTAAAGAACTATTTTAGGATCAGTTTTAGTTAAGATCAGTTTTTAATTTTATTTGGTCACTTTGGTTTTCTAATTTTTAAATTTATCAGATTTGAGTTTGCAGTTATTTGTATATTTAATTTTAATCTTAGCATTGACTGTACTTTAATTTAGTTGAGTTAGTTTTAATAGGAAAATATGTTTAAAAGAATTCTATGAGATATATGAGTTACATGAGTTAAATGTGTTAATTGAATTGAAGTTAAAGTTTTTGAGTTTCTGAGCTTTTAATTTAAATTATTTAAGTAAGGTTAATATTATTATTATTATTACAGTTATTATATTGATTGTTCGTTATTTTATTTTATTTTATTTTAGATAGGGGAGTGTCATTATAGATATTATTATGTTACTATGAAAATATAGAATAGAAACACAAAAACACACAAACATAAACACAAAGTAATAATTGTAAAATTGCAGAACTGGAAATCATCCAAAGCCGCAAGGCAGAAATTAATAAAATATATAAAAAGATTATTGTACTTTCTACGATATTTAAATTAGTTAATACGATATTTAAATAATTTTAAATTTTGCTTATATTTATTAAAATATATTTTAAACTATATATTTTAACCCGTCTATTACAAAATATATTTATATCAAATATTGCTAATCTTTGATTTTAAACAATAAATATAAATCTTTTACACACAAATAATTTGTGAATTGCATTTTAAAATAATAATTGCGGAAGGATGTATTATTTATTTTACTTCGATTAAAGGCAAACTTGAGAACGTGCTATATAAACTGTTCTTGTAATAATCTTTATTTATCAAAAGCCAGTATGATTGACTGCGAGTGAAAGATCAATTAAAAACAACTTCTATTAAAACAACTAATCAATTGTAAAATGTTTATAATGTTGCAGAATACTAATAAAATACTAAGAATATCGCGAATAGAGAACCTTTAAGAAGAGATGAATCAATGAATAGATTGTTTTATAAACCATTTTTATGAAAATCGAAAATGAGGGAAACAAAAAAATGAGAAAGAGAGTACGACCATATATAGTCTCTATGAGTCATTAAAAAAATTAAATTTTTTTTTTTCAAAATCTCTTATTTCCGATTTTCATAATAAAAATCGTGATATAAAAATATCACTACGTTACAATTTGCTTTGAACGTTAACTGAAATTTAAGATTATGAATCTAGGTTTACAGTTAGTACTAAAGAGCGTCTCGATGGAGAAAGAAATAACAGAACGGAACAGTAATGGAAAGGAAATTAGATGGAAGATTAATCAATCAGAATAATTCCGTTTCAATTCAGTTTCGCTTTTTTATAGCTGGATTCCCCATGACAAACATTTTACGGAATGGAATTAAAATGGACGTAATAATAAACTAATAATCTGTGTATAATTGTATAATTATATGTTAATACACGTTAACACTTATTATTTAATATACTATATTCCTTACTATTAAAAATGTTAACTTATTATTATTGTTTTTTTGTACATTAATAACATCAGTTTCAAATTTCATTTTCTATTGGTAAAATTGGGAACTTTTTTAAACATATTTTGGGGCACTGAATTCAAATTCGCAAGGCAAAATTGCCTATTAACTCAGGAGAAAAATAGGAATAAAGTCTAAAAAATAAATAAAAAAATTGTGCAAATTAAAAACTTGCACATAGCTTCCTCATAATTTTATTTCCTTTTTTTTATAATAACAATAATCGTAATTACAAATCGAAATATTAGTTTCTGAGACTAAAATGGTTTTACCAATCATAATTTAATGATATTCTATTCATATAAAACAATTTAATTTAATATTGACAATTAATATGAACAAACATTTATTGAAAAATTCAAAATTTCATAAAAAAATGAACCGTTTCAACAATTCTAATCAAATTCAATACTAATAACCATGCTTTAATGATACTCTATTAATGTAAAAATATTTAGTTCAATATCTCAAAATTTAATAAAGTTAGAGCAACCACATCTTTTTTTAGAAAAAGTCAAAATTTTTAAAAATGAACTCTTTTATCAATTCTCATTAAAATTAATATCAACTATTCTTTAACGCTAGTCTATTAATGTAAAAATATTTAGCCTCACATCTTAAAATTTGTGGAAGTAACAGCATGCATATACATTTATTGAAAAATTCAAAATTTCATAAAAAATAAATACCTTTTTACCAATTCTCATCATATTCAATATTAAGCATCCTTTAATAATATTCTATTTATATAAAAAAATTTAGACAAATATCTCAAAATTTGCAGAAGTTAAAACAACACCTATTTATGAAGAATTTAAAATTTTATAAAAAATAAACCCTTTTATTGATCTTAGCCAAGAACCAAGCACAATACCAACCAATCTTGAATGATACTTTATTCATATAAACAATTTTAATTATCTTAAAATTTATAGCAGATAAATCAAACCATGTCCTTTGATGCACATACAAATATACAAACACACATACTCGACATTTTATAAAAATGTTTTTTCGACGTTTTAGAACATTCTAAACACATCCAAATTAGAAAAAAATTTATCTACAAAAACAAAGCTTCCTTTATGAGAAAGTAAAAATAAATATCGAATTTTTTACCGTAGATGCAATCGAACTTCAGATGCGTTTTTTAGATGTAGTCGCACTATGTCTAGTAGAATTGTCCTATTGCATAATCTGATTGCAGGTAAAAGATTCGATATTTTTATATTAAAACACAATATTTAAGCTTTTATCTGAATTCTGAAGTCTCTTGCGGACTCATCTGCTACGAATTTTTAAAGAAGATAAAAAACGCGTTTTTGGAGGATTCCAATTCCGTTATTCTCGAAATCTTGATCTGATAGAAATTTTGTTATAACAGTTCAATGTTCAAAATTACTGCAAAAACAGTGTTCAAATGCCCTGGTATAAAATCTTGTAAACTAGTGTAACTATTTCACATGGATATAGTATTCATTATTTTTTATCTACCAATAATGTGCTACGTTTA
Organism: Cataglyphis albicans; assembly: GCA_038406275.1. Classification (NCBI taxonomy): domain Eukaryota; kingdom Metazoa; phylum Arthropoda; class Insecta; order Hymenoptera; family Formicidae; genus Cataglyphis; species Cataglyphis albicans. The sequence goes on along the minus strand of JBCAUJ010000005.1, from coordinate 725,663 downwards.
TAACATATTATAATATAACATATTATAACATATTAAAAAATATAATATGTATTTTAATTTTAAAATATAATATATATTTTAAAATGTAATATATTTTAATTTTTAGGAACAATATAAATGTAAATATTATAATTGGATATTGAAATACAATCAATTTACACAGCATTTTTGCTTTGTGAATAAGAACTTATACTCATTGGTAATAAAAGAAAAACTATTTTTACAACAGATGACATAAATTTCTCTAATATATTTTGTTATTAAAAATAATAAATTATATAGATTATTTTAATAAATAACTATTGCAGAAAATGATTATCGAAGAAAATATTATATACAATAAAGATAAAATAGACTGAACGAAAATCTTATCATCACAACTCTAAAAAAGAACTGCATATGATATGATATTTGCTTTATTACTTGTTATAAATACGTAGCATTTTGTTGGTAGATAAAATATAATGAATATCGTGTAAAAAGATTATTAACATATTAAAAATGTTAATAATAAAGTTAAGGTTTCTAATAATAATAAGGAACATATGTTTAATAATAAAAGAAATGTATTAATATATAAATATATATATATATATATATATATATATATATATAATTATAAATTTACACAGATTGTTACAGATTACTTTTAGTTCCATAAAAGGTTTTTCATGTGGAATCCAGCTAAAAAAGCGAAACTGAATTAAAATAAAATCATTCTGATTAGCTTTCCACCTAGTTTCCTTTCCGTTATATACATATATACTTATATATATATATATATATATATATATATATATATAGTAGTAAATGCATATACAGTATGCCAGACTCTTACTTCTAGGGACTCTAGGGACTCTCAAAATAACATTAGCGAATTCTTGTGTCGGAAATTACAAGCCTATAATGTTGACCAAATTATATATATTGGAATTAAATGGCGGAGATTAAAGTGCATTGCGTTATTAGAGTGCTTCCTAAATAATATAATTTTTAAATATTAAAGATATATTATAAGATATATTATAATATTGAAGATATATTATAGTATAAAATAAAATACATAAACAAGTATTTTACGAGCTACGAAGAAGGAAGAAATAAAGATAAATTCAGCAGGTTCCGATTAAAATTAATATGGGGAAGCAATTAATTAATGAGAAAAATGAGCTTAAAGGTAATATAGTCGAAGAAAGAAATGAGTACACTGAAACGAAAGATCAAAAATTACTACTAGGTAATAATCAGACTCAGAAAATAAGTAAAAAATTTGAAAGATAATGTTAAAGTAAAACAAATAATAGATATATATAATAGGCATTATATAATAGATATTAAAAAAACAAAATAAATTCAAAATAATTCTAATTCTAAAATATTTTATAAATTCTTGCTAGATTATAGAAAATTTTTAGTAGGACATAACAAAAGAAAAATAAAAGTAAAGAGATTTAGGAAGGAGAATTAGCAAGTGATACATTAAACAAAAGGGGAAAGAAAATAGCAAAACAAGTTACTTTTAAAAAACAACTAGTGATAAAAAAAAAGAATAAGAAAGAAAATAACGAAATGGATAGAGAGACTTGTTTATTGGAAAAAGAAGCAAACGAGGAAATTCTTAACAAAATTAATAAAAATTTTGCTCGTGCTATTAACAATAATATATAAATCTTGAAAGGCTTATAACGTAATATATTAAATTTATTTAATTAAATCAGGTAATCTTTATTTTAATCATAACATATAGTTTAACCTCTAGACGGGAGGTTTCGGCACTTACTGATCTCTTAATATTAAGCTCTAAGCCGCTAATATTCATAATTAATCGAAATATAACAATGAATCTTGGTATTATCGCTTGTCTAACATTGTTTACGTCTAGATATTAATGATAGCTGGATTATTTCTCATTAACGAATGTAGTTCAGACTGTGCAGTCGTGTGAAACTTGGATCACTCACATGGCTGATGTATGTACTGGCGGTTTGCTGTGTCGTTCGTTAGCTTTTTTCTCTTCCCATGAATTTATAATGTTGGCAAATTATAATATGTTTAAAGTTGTAGACTGATAATGTTGAAGGAAAGCAGTACAATCCTTTGTCATATTATACAAGTTATCTCACTTACAGCTTATCTGTTGTCTCGATGTTGATGTAATGTATAAATGTAATTCAAAGTCACATCAATATTCGTTACAATTATAAAACTCCTACAATACAGTATTATATCAAGAACGAGATATTATGTCAAAATAGTAGACGATTAATAACGGTACAAAATTTTTCGCGCTTAAATATATACCTCATGAGAGACCAAGAGGACAACAACCATGGTTTAGTTCTCTCATTTTTTTTATCTAGGGATTCAAGTAACGAAAAATATTTGCTTTGTCAAAAAGTTCAATGTCTTCGTATTTAATCAATTTTTTTGTTATTTAATATAGATTGTTTCTGAAATTAATCTTTTGTGGTAATTAGTGTCTGGATCTAAAATTAACACGTTATTCCATTTCATATTGTGTTTTTTATCTACCATATGTTGAGTAATTACTGATTGTTTTGAATGGTGTAATTTGAAGTTATTTTTATGTTCTTGAATCCTAGTTTTTAATTGTCTCTTAGTTTGACCCACGTAAGAAGCTATACAATCATTACATTCAATCTTATAAATAAAATTGCTGTTAAATTCTGACGGTGTGCTATTCTTTTGAGCTTTACTAAATCTATTCAATCGATTAAACATTTAACATTTGTATCCTGCTGCAAACTTTGAACCTCGGAATGCACTGACTACGTGTTCAGATAAATTTTTTAGGAATGGTACTGCTATGAATTTTCGGTCTTCTATTTGTGTATCGTTTGAATTTCTATTGTTCGCGCTGAATTTTGATTTAATTAGTTTTTTTAGTCTTATGTGTAAATATTTGTATATAAATGGGAGTGGGTAACCATTATCTAAGAGTGTTGATAACTATTGTGTTGATAACTATTGTGATGTTTTTTGTGGAACGTAGGATGAGATAAGAAAGTATCTATCCCTATCAATAAGTCCGTATATGATACCAATTTTATAACATATAAGATGGTTCGAAAGAAAACGATAAGTATTTACCTAATTGAGTTGGTTTTTGGTACCAATCAGTTATTATGGTATCGTTAATTCTATTTATTTTAATGTCTAGGAAGCTTATTGATTGGTCCATCTCTAATTCATGCGTAAACTATATTCTCTCATGAGTTGAATATCGTGATGATCTGAACTGAATTCTTAGGCGCTGCTAATATTATATCGTCAACATATCTATAATAAAATGGAAATGTTGTCTCTATTTTATGTAACGCTTTGTTTTCTATATCTTGAAGCACTATGTCCGCTATGATTATGGTGAACTCATGGTATCGAATATTTGTTTGTAAATTACGTTGTAAAAAGTAAAATATGTTGAAGTCAGAATAAATTTAATGAGACCTAAAAACGAGAATCTTTGGATATGCCCGTGGATTTTTTTATGTAAGAGACCAACAGATAAGCTATAATTGAGATAACGTGTTATTATATGACAAAGGATTTTACTGCTTTCCTTCAACATTGTCAGTTTACAACTTTAAACTTATAGTTTGACAACGTTATAAATTCATGGGAAGAGAAAAAAAACCAACAAACGACACAGCAAATCAGTACCATACAACATGTGAGTGATGACAAAGTTTCACACGACTACATCATAGTCTGAACAACATGCGTTAATGAGAAATAATCCAACTAACGTTAACATCTAAACGTAAACAATATTAGACAAGCGATAAAACCAAGATTCATTAATATATTTTGATTAATTATAAATATCAGCGGCTGAGGAGGTACCAGTAAATGCCGAAACGTCCCGTTTAGAGGTTAAACTATCATTGTTATAATTAAAATAAAGATTACCTGATTTAATTAAATAAATATATTACGCTCGTTATAGAGCTTTTAAGATTTATAAATTATAGAAAATTCTTAAATATGTTGCTAAGAAAATCATATTGTAACTAATGTAGTCAAAATAATAAAATCAAAATATAAATAAAGCTCCGATAATATAAATAGAAAAGAGACATAAAGGCAGTAAGAGCAGGCGCAGTAATAGAGACACATAAAAGTTTTTTATTAAATAGAGTATTAATTAACATATGTGTGAAACGGCGTTTCGGTCTTTTTTTAGGCCTTCCTCAGTGCAATATTAAACGGAAAGAAATGGAGTTAATTAACAGTCAAATAACAGATTTACAAAAGCACGGCGTAATTAAAGCCAACTGATATGTGTGTTTGGCAGGTCATTCTTTTCGTTAAGACCGGGGATGTTCATCGCTTATTACATCCAGACTCACAATAAAAATTGTACCTGCTTCGGTAACTTCAGAAAATATAGTCACTATACTATAATAAGCGATAAACATCCCCGGATCAGTCTTAACGAAAGAATGACCTGATAAATGCACATGTCAGTTGGCTTTAAATTCGTCTCGACATTCATAAACATGTCTTATCGAAATTTATAATGCGTTTATGCATACCGTGCTTTTGTGAATCTATTATTTGACTGTTAATTAACTGCATGCATTTTTTTCGTTAGTATTACGCTGAGGAAAACCGGCCTAAAGAAAGGCGAAACGTACGCTATTTCATACATATGTTAAATTAATACTCTATTTAATAAAAAATTATTATGCGCCTCTATTACTGCGCCAGTTCTTTTATTGCCTTTATATCCCTTTTCTATTCAAAAATAACAATAATGGTAGAGATAATTATAGAATAATTAATAAAGACAATATTATTAGGAATATAGAAAAACTAGTGAAAGTTCAAGGAAGATTAGTGTGAGAAAGAAAAGGAACAAAAAAGGAGAGAATACAGCAAATAAAAAAAAGGACAACAGATTTGCAGCAATAAAGGGGATATAATTATTATAGGTAAACTTAATTCGAGAAAATGTTCTACGAAGGGAGATAAGAATTTTCTACAAATTATAAAGTTAAGGTTTTAGAAACAAAAGTGAAACCAATAAAGATAGTAAAATCAGGCTTTAATGCAATTAGATTTATACGATAATAGTATAATAAAGAATAATAAATATTTGGATTTTTATAAAGGTATTCCATAAGAAGAGTAAAATATATAGTTAGACATAATAGAAAGGTTCAGAAAAAAAGAAAAAGAATTGTTTCAGATTGGGGCATGTCATTACAGAAATTTGGCGAAGAATGATAAAAATAAGATTATCTGCACAAAGAATATAAGAAAACAAAATAATAAGATAAATGGAAAGATACTAAGGAACATAATCGTGACCTTTGAAAGAAATAAACTACCAGAACAGTTAAGTTTGTTTGACGTAGTTTGTAGGCTGACTACTATAAGAATAAGACTATACATATCATCGGTTAAGTAATGTTACAAATGCTATAAATATGGACATGTTAAGCAATTTTGTATAATAGAAAGAATACAGCTTATATGTTGTCTGTGATAAGGAATCTCATGGTAACTGTGAAAGTGTATATAAATGTGTTAATTGTGATGGCAAACACAAAGCTAATTTTAGAGTTCAGTATATGAATAGAAACATTCAAAATATATCAATGCGAAGAATTGTATATCAATCTATAAAGCAAAGAAATTAATAGCAGTAAGAAATAAAACATATCAGAATCCATGTATACACTCGGAAAATTAGCTGAATTTACCAGAAGCAAAAAAAAAGAACAAGATGACAATATGATCGAGAACAGGAATAAGAGAGGAAAAATCATGAAAATTAAACTCAGGAAAGAGTAGAGATAATAAATTTAAAAAAATAAGGATAATGATATAAAAGTAAGATATAATAATAACTGATCGGACACAAATTCAATCGGACACAGTCCCGATCGGACATAGTTCCGATTGAACACAGTTTCGATCCGACACATTTGGTTGCAATTGAACACCGACCTAATCGAACAGACCCGATCGGACACAGGCCGATGGTTGAACTCAAACCTATCTGTTTACTTTTCTAGTAAAGCTCCCCTGCAGACAGAGACGGAACAAACTGCCTCTACGCAAACACTTTAATGCGAAATGAGGTTTTAACGTTTACAACTTTCCATGCGAAGTGAGATTTCACTTGTGTTTACAATTTTTCACGTAAAGCGAGGTTCAACTTAAAGCTATGTATTGATAACTACTGTCTTATATGAACTTTTTTTTATTTCCCGAAATTAAGTTTACATGCAATTTATTTCTCACATTGAAAACAACTGAGCTTGTGTCTGATCGAGCCTGTGTTCGATTGGGACTGTTTCCGATCAGGTCTGTGTCCAATTGAAAAATATTGCCGATCTATAATGTGTGCAATCGGGACTCACTTGAAAGAAACACGGAGGAAATTGGATACAATGAAGATTAAATTATTAATTGGAAGAGAATGGAAAAGTAAAAGATCAGAATTAAGTAAACAAATTAAAAAATATGACATAATTGATCTGACGGGAACCAAAGCTAGTTACAAAAACATGAAATTTTCAGGATATACAGTTTACAGACATGATGGACTATATAGAATGGGTGGATCAGATGGTGTTGTATGTGAGAAATAATAGCACAATAATAAATTATAGACCTATAAAAAATTTTTATCAATATATAATAGATTGCATAGGAGTAGATATACATGGAACAGATAAGGATATTAAGATTATACTGATATATAGAAAGCTAGGGCATACTAAAAAAAAATATTTAGAAAAAACTATAGAATTTAGGCAAACATATTAATAATACTATCATCTTGATAAGTTTTATGCTCTTTATTTTAATGCTCACAATTTCTCATGAAATTGCTACTCACTACAACTGAACTCAGACAGAAATGGATCTATATTAATAGAGGAATGTGATGAATGTGGATTATACTTAATAAAAACTCGGATACGCTAACTAGAATAGGAGAAGATGGTAAAAATCCATCGAATTTGGATTTTATGTTTTATATGGAGATCTTAATACATATAATACATAGAATTTTCTGCAAATAAAAAAAAGGTAGGAGATCTAATCACCCTCCCGTAGCTTATATAATTCATGAGGAATTAAAAATTTATAAAAAGATCACTAATAAAATAACAATTAAAAGAACTTACTAGAAAATATTTGAGAAAATAATGGAAAGAAATCTGACAATGTTCTCTTTTTAAGAATATATAATGAAAAATCATATTGAAAAATATGACCTCAATGATATGATTTTTAGACAGTTGAAAAAGCTTCTGGAAGAAATAATAATAAGCTACATGAAGATAAAAAAATAAAAATAAATAAAAGAATCCGATCAAATGATGAGATAAAAATTGCAAAGAAATTATCAAAGATAGAAAAGAAAAGCTAAAAAAATTCAAGGAAAACAAGAATTTATTTAGCAAAGATTATATTATATTATTAGCAATTATATTATTAGCAAAGATTATAAAGCAAAGATTATATTAAATTTAAAAAAAGCAAGAGCGATAGCAACTAATAATAAAACAATTAATCAGAAAAAAGAGAAAATTTTAAAAGTTTATAAAAAATATAAACAGATATACTGGCATATCATGTGTATGGAAAAAATAACAGTTTTAAAAAAATCGAAAACGATAGAATAGCAAAAAAAAGACTAAAAACAGGAATGCATAAAAATAATGAATGAGCTTAGTCCCCCGTGAGAGAAAAAAAAAGAGAGAAGAATCTCATTGAACAGAAAAAAGCGGACAAAAATGAGAGATAAAATAAACAATAATAAAATTAAAGAAAAAGTCATAAGAGCCATTAATTGTTGCAAAAAGAATTCAGCGTCAAGTTTAAATGGAATTAAATATGAAATGATAAAGAGACTTCCTAAAAGATATCAATATCATAACGGATATTTAATCAAATATTTAAAAAAAAGCTATACCTGAATATAATAAAGGAAATATCAAGTTATTTTTATAGACAAACCTCGAAAGAAAAAAGTTATATTATATTCCATATTCTTTCACTTTGTATGAGAAAAATGTGATTTTCATCCATTTAAATAATAATTAATAATGTACAAAAAAATTAGTTATTTTATTAATCAATATAAATCATCTATTAATAATTCTCAAAATCACATTTTCAATATAATAGAATAATAGTCATAAAAAGACTATTCAAGAATGACAATCAATTTTCGAATGCTAACAAATTTTCAACTAATAGTGGCTAGACAACGGCTGACTAATTTTTTAAAAGTTTCTATCACCATCTATTCTAATATTTACAGTGCAAGAGCTAGAAAAGTACTAGATAGCATTAAATATTTTCAAAATGTTTAATGGCTAGATGATTATTAGACTGCAACTATTAGAGAAATTATTCAAGAATAACATAATCTCACTTTTCAAAAGCTAACAAATTTTCAATTAATAGTGGCTAGACAATGGTTGACCAATTTTTTAAAAGTTTCCAGCGCCATCTATTTAAAATGCAGTAGTTAGATAAGTACTAGATAGCGAAGAATTATTCATAAATTATAGCTAATACTGATTTAGTCAATGGCTAGATAATTTATCTAGCCTGTGCGATACAGCCATTAGCTGTAAAATCACATTGGCTAGATTAATTTCCAATCGGGTAGTCATAGATGTAAAAGTTGAAAGGTTTAAGGCCACTGCACGTTAAAAAATTTTAGTTGTAATCATAAGGCCGTAAGAAAATTGACCAATCACAATCAAACATTCAAAAATATAATAAGAATGTTTGAACTGAATGTTTGAAAATTTTTTAACGTGCAATGGCTTATAAACCTTTCATGACAGCATTTCTAGATGTTTTGTCAATATACGATAATGTATAATCCATTGATATACAAATTAATTTAGGAAGATTGTCATTAGGGCCAATTTCACCACCTTCGATTCGATTAACCGACGGCAGGATAGCAACTGAAATGATAAGAATGCTTGGTTTTCATTCACCTCTATTTTCTGTTGTCACCCTGCTGATTTTAACTGTCGGTTAATTTAACCGAAGGTGGTGAAATTGGCTTTTAATCAAATATATTGAATTATGGATGTTAAGTAGAAAAGTAAAGTTTATATTGAATATGGAAGAACTCAAATAAGAAATGTACAAGGATTTATTACAAGGAGCAATAATGAGTTCTATATAATCTGTAGACAAATAATATAATATAAAATATATCTGCTAATATAAAATAAATTTAGTTTGCAGATGACATTGGGATATATGTACAGAATAAGAAGATAACAAAAGAAAAAAAGCAAATAAAGAATTTAGGAATAAATTTGAGATATCTTAGCTTAGAAAACACAATAAAAAAAGACAATAATCTAAAGTGGATTTCAATAAAGAGAAACACACCCCAAGAGCTAGAAGTAAACATAGTAGAAGTAAACATTTTAGATAATTCTGTACACTTACAAAAAAAATTAAAATTTTTCGGAATATAGTCGGACAATAAACTGAAATTTGAAAAACAATGCCAATATATAAAAGAAAAGGTTGTAAAAGTCGATGGGATTCTTAGATATTGTAATAACATCATCAAAGAGATAGAGATTAACACAGCCTTAATACTGTACAAAAACTTAATAAAATCCACAATAGAGAATGATTCATTCGCATTTTATCCTCAAGATATAAATAAAGCTTGAAAGTTGAAAGAGCGCAATTCTTATGGTTAAGAACGGCTCTAGGATTAAGAAATAGCATGCCAAACAATGTTTTATTGGGTGAAGCAAAAGTGATGTCAATCAAGGACAAAATAATATAATTACATAACAATATTCCTTGGCAAGGTATTTTATGACAAATATTATGGAGATAAAGATTTAAAAAATAATATGCAAAGACTTAACAAGAAAGAACTAATTCAGAGAGCACATATCCCAAGAAATATGATTATTATAGAAGCATAGAATAGAGTAAAAAAACAAACAAAAAAAAGTAAAGAAGAAGTTATATGGGAAGAAGTTATTTCTCATAGAGATTACTAGGTTATCACAAAAAAATTAAATATTGATATATACATTGGAAAAAGATATAATGTCTAATAATAGGTCTAAATAAAGAACAATTTTTAGAAGAAGTAAAAAAATCTTTAAACTAGAAGGAATAATATATGAATTGATTAAGATCAGAAAATAGTTTCTATAGAAACTAATCTGTATACAGATGCTTTTTTATTCCAGAAATAGAATGGGTTATATGATGAGCCTTAACAAAGAATGTTTCAGTTATATAGCAGAAACATGTGTCATGGCCAAGGCTAATATATGAAAAATCAAACATGGAAGGACATTATAATATATATAGATTCTTTAAGTGTTTTATATCGTTAATAAATAATAAAATAAATGTGTGAACTAACATATTAGAAATCAGATAAAGATATTTTGAATTACAAGATATAAACGTAGAAAAGGAAAAAAAAATAGTTTTTTGCTGAATACTAGCTCATCGGTAACAAGGACCCAGATAGCTAAGTCTGTTCAAACAAATTTTGTCAAACGTCTGCTACAAATTTTTGTCAGCAGGAAGACTGTATACAAAATCTGTTATATCAAATGATAACAGAACATCAGCAAAAATATTACAAAACCTGCTGACATAATTTGACAACAGATCAGTAACAGAAACCAAGCAGAATTTTTATAGAATTATTATAACAGATTGGCAACAGAAATTGAGCAGAATCTGCGCAATGCAATTTGGTGTCAGATTGGCGGCAGAAACCGAGCAAGTCTGTGCATAAGCATTTTGATGGCATATTGATAATAGAAATCGAACAGAGTACTAACATATCACATTAGCAGCAAAAACCGAACAAGATCTGCGCATGCGCAATCTGACAGAAAATTGGCAGTAGAAATCGAGCAAAATCTGCAATAATTTATTGAAACAATAGTTTATTTGCTTACCGCTATGCGACACAGTATTCACTTTCTATAGAAACTCTAGACGAGATATATCTCGTATTGAAGTTCTTATCATGAGCGTATATGAAGCCTGCAAAATGCGGCTAATAACATATATAATTATTTCTATCGGTTTAATTTTTTATATGATTTCCATACAGGGAATTCAGATATTGAACTGATTTTTGAAAAATCAGACAGATAAATGTCCAATTTCACTTGTTCGGACAATTTTCGTCCAAATAAGCAAAATTATTTAGTTATTTATGATATAAAATAGAAGTTCCATTAAATAAAATCTTTAAATTAAATTATTTAAATTTTCCTATATTTATTACATTAATATTATATATTTATATATTATTAATACAAAAAAACAGAAAATGACGTCCCGTGAATGTGATATCGACTATTGACATCATTTTGGATTTCATGAGACCTAATTTAGGATGTCTAATTATTTATGTTATTTTGTGACCAAAATTTATTGTCATTTTGTTACTTGGGATTCTTCAAATGTTTAAATCCATTTAAATGTTCATTTTATATAAATGTCTAGAAGCTGAGAATCTGCTTGATTTCTGTTGTCAATCTGTCAGCAGATTATGTTAGCAGACTGCTCGGTTTCTGCCGCTAATCTGCCCCCAAGTTATGTCAACAAAGTCTGTTCAAATTTTTCCACCAATCTGTCAACTTATTATATTAGCAGATTCTGCCGGCAAAACATTAGCTGAATGTAAACGCAGTTGATGTCAGTTTGCTAACAGATTTTGATTAAATCTGCTACCAATCTGTTATACTGCTAACATTTTGCTTAAGAGGGAGAATGAAAAAATTGATGAATTTGCAAAGGAAACCTCGAGATGAGGAATAGTAATAAGAGGAACTGAAGAATTAAATCCCAATAGAATTTAGAAGAAAATATAAAAAAGAAATATTTGAAAACAAATAAATAAAAGAGCAAGGTAGGTTCAAAGATGTACATACGATATATATTAAGATTTACAAGAGGAAAGAACATAAATGATTTCACGGAATAAACGAACCTAGGAAGTTCATAATATGGATTAATAAATTAAGGTCCAATCATTACAATTTGAATGAATTCCTCATAAAAGGATAAATCAAATCCGCTAGATGACATCAACCATTTTGTATTTCACTAACTTATACAATGATATAAGAATTAACCTCAACCTCAATTACGAATTAAATAAAATAGAAGCAAGCAGACTTAATTATATTTGGAATTAGTTAAAAAAAAAAAAATTTAAAGATAATATAACTTCAATGTAAAAACGAAAAGAAATATTAATCTAGTAAATAAAGAGAAAAAAGAAAAAAAAAGAAAAAAGAAAAAATAAAAAATGATATATATTATAAGTGTAAAAAAAATATATTAGAGTTAAAACTCCTGTAGCGGAATATCAATAATCAATCAAAATAAATAGGTTTTTTTGGGGTGCGATCACTCACATTCAATAATATGGATTAGTAAAAAACGTGGAAAATTCATTTTGATTCATAAATTAATAAATTAGTTTTCCTGTATACTTATGCGATTAAATACTATTGTATTTTTTTATCATACCTAGATATAGAAGCATAATTCCAATGTGTTATCGCCCGTAACGCCGTTCCGCTTGGTCCCCCAACTTCTCCTTCAAAACCTGGTAATAAAGGCATTACGACAAATACCCTAAACACCGAGCCTTCTCTGTATGCTCTCAAAATTCTTTTTAATAATGTTTCACCAATTCGATTTTTTACGCTACCTTTATCCATAGAGGCAAGTGTTATAAAAAATTGATTTTCTATGTATATATATCTACAAAATTATTCAGGTTAATAAAATATATAACTCAGAATCACAGAATATGATAGACTACAAAATCATACCTTTCTGCTTTATTGATGGCGTGGATATAAGCTTCTTGTATGCTCTGCTCTACACTTTCTGGATCAAGGAAACCAGCTGACCAGGAACTCACTGATCGTAATACTTGACACTTGACATTGTACTTATTTGCTTCTTTGATAAATGGAGCATAACTCTTGCAATGCTTATATGATTTTGGTAATAAGTAAGGATAACACGGATTCAGATTTGCTTTTTCTAGCTACAACAAGCATATTTCATTAATATATACTATTTCTTTAATATATATGAATTTAAGCATACACCTTATCAAATGTTATATGTGTACTTTAACTGCATTCCAACGTTGTATAAAATGCCTGGCTACATCTCTAGCAGCAGAATTCTGCACTAAAATTCCTATATCATGCCATGGCATCCTAGGAGTAGTAGTTCTATCTACCAAATCTTGATATGGCTTTTCAAGATCATTAAAGTCTTTAACAATGAAATTTGTATAGTCTTTACCAAGCCATAATTTTGTCGTAGATTTTAAATTGCAGACATAATCCACTGTATCTTCACATTCCGATAGTATCTGTTCGCTAAAATAAAAAAAAAAATATATATATATATATATAATATAAAATTAAAGTAAAAGAAATTAAATAAGGATAGTAGAGGAATGATTACCTGTCGATATCTTCATTGGCGCTTGCTTCATGAGAACTATACATCATATTAATTAATTCCTGTCTCTTTACTCTTACGGTTTCTTTCATTTTATCGACGGTTGTTTTCGCCACACCAAATAAACTTTTTCTTTCTAATTCAGGAGTATTACATTTTATGTTATCTTTTGTTTCTTGCAACATAAAAAGTGAATTATCCATTGATAATGTAGATGTTTGAGTCTCTTGTATTTTATTATCCACATATACCATTGGCCTACAAAAATAAATAAAATTAATTATATATGTTATAATTATTTATGTTTTTAATTATAATTCATATTTACATACTGATTACTGATTAATACTTACAACAGAGGCATGGATCTTGCAGTTACCATAGCGATAGTATTCGTTGCGATTGCTAGTGGTAGTAATACGTGTCTATCTGTGTTACAGGTTGTTAATACTTTTTTACTGCTAGTATTAGTTAACTTGTCTTTTGAAGGAATATAGATACTTGACTGATGAATGGATTCTACAATTAAGATATATTTAAATGATATAAAAAAGGGATGCTAAAAAAAAGTTTAAAGAATCGAAATTATTTACCCAAATCTATCAATCTGTGTTCATTATTATCCCATCTACCATAACATAAATCGATACCACCGAGAAACGCTAGAGATTGATCAACAACTACAATTTTTTCATGATGAGCCCAAAGAAAAACGCCTGCCCTTGCATGATCTGGGTGCCTTAATACTTTTATATTTTCAGGACATTGTTTCACAAGTCTTTGTTTGCTGTAGTAACTATTTATGCCTAAAGCAACTTCAATTTCCTTATATATTAATATGAACACTTTGACACCTTCAAACTATAAAAAAAAATTATGCAATTGTATGTTAAAAATTTGTTATATGTTAAATGTAAATTTTTTATTTTATATACAAATTAATGTTTTAATAATATGTTAATAATAATATATTTTATTTTATATACAATTTAATAATTTAATTATATTTTATATAATTTAATAATAATGACAGTACAATTCCAATATAATCAAACATAAACTGTTTTATATGTTCAACAATTTTCCATAAACACAATTTTCAAAACACAATTTCTCTTAACTATTAATTATGATATTATATATATTTATAATTGCATATCTGCAATATTTGCACTTTGATGAAAATCAATTATATTCACCGCTTTTCTTTGCAAAATTTTATCTAGTCGCCAATAATCTCCATTAAGCATTGGTCTTTTCATATGAAGTTCTGGTGAAAGCCACCAATCTGCAATAAAAATTTCCTCTTTGGCGTTTTCTAATGCATCAGCCACAGCAGCCATATAATCAGCTCCATCCACAAACCAGGTTGCAAATATAGATGAACGATATGGAGCAAATGAATTATGTGGATTTGTTTGTATAAAATCTTTACCTATAGAAAATCAAACTAATTAAACATAGAATAGTCTATCATTTATCATTTTACACAATACCTTCTCTGTTACTAATTTCTTGTATAAACTCCATCCATTCCTTAGCTTTTCGTTTCGTCCAACACTTGATAACTATGTGTCTACTCAGATTTGCAATCTGTAACCCACTTCGTGAACCTGTACTGTATATTCCAAAACTGACCCCAAAACCATTATCCATCAAAATAACAGATTTTATTCTTCCATTTTGAGTAAGATATGCAACAAAGGTTTCTTTAACAATAAGATGTCTTTTATGCCATTTGCCACAAAGAGAGGTGCATAGATAATTGCACTTGATACAGAAGCCACATTCAAACAAACCACAGAAATTACATCTTGTTTTACTACCTGATCCAGTCCGTTTCAAAATTGTACCTTCTTTCCCTTTCATTCCTAAGTCAGCTATGAAAGACAAGTGTGAAATATCCAAAAAATTGATCTGTAAGAATATAATGATAATATGCCTCTTTAGGATAGTTATTTAAAAGGATTTGATTCATTAAGTAAAATATATTTACAGTTTCAGGATGACGTCTGTAGATTTCTATATTAAGTAAATTATATAAATAATCTTCTAATTCCTTTCTTCTATAATTTAACTGCTCGTAAGGTACTAGAATGTCAGGCTTATTAGGAAATCTATCAAAACATTTAGATTATTTTTTTCATTAAAGATTTAAATAAATATGTAAAAAACGTAATATATTTTTTATACCTTGGTAAAGCATTTCGTCTTCCCTTTTTCTCATTCCTCGTTCCAAGATTTTTCAAGCTATTTCTTCTCTCTCTATGACTTTTTGTAGGAAAAGGTATGTTCAAACTAGCGCGATATATTTTCAGTTGATTATGCAGGTATTGAATATGTTTGTATCGTTTTTTAATAATCCAGATAAAAGGTCCATGTTTAAATTCTATAGTATATAGATTTGGATTCAAAGGATGCGTAGTCACACTGCGTTCATATTCTATAATTCTTACTTGTACTTCTTCACCAGGAATGAACACATTATAGTTTTGATTTTTGAATTTTGTTGGTAGATTATGTATAACAGTAAAGGGTATTGTATCAAGGGTTTCTAGAAAAGTAAGAAAAAAAACATAATTAATAAAACATATTGTGCTTTTAAGTCAATAAAAATTAAATGAAAACAAGAGTATGAGTATAAATTAAGACTTTGTATGTTTTTATATTATATTGTATGAGCTTTAATAGTAAATAAATATATATAAACTTATTAATAATTGAGAAAATGACAGATCAAAAACTGAACAATATTTAAGAGACAAAAAATAGAAAAATACAAAATAGAAAATATACAAGAAAGTCGATGTATTAATAAAACATCAATTCATACCTTCTTTATTATTTGCGCATTCTATTTCTTCTTTATTAATTTGTATTGTCTCTCCATTCTCATCAACTATTATTTCTAATGAGTCAGGTACTTCCAAAGTATCATCATATTCAGAATCTTGCGATATAGCACGAATTATATCTTTAGATGCAACCTCAACCAATTCAGTAGACATCTTTCTTAATAAGCTTTTCTATAAAGTTTTTTATAATATTTACAATATAATATAAGAAAAATATTCTTTCTTAAATATTAATAAAATATAAGATTGTTAATTATAAATTTTATTTTATATAAATAATTACAAATCTAATTTTTTTTTAAATTACTTAAAAGATAAAAATTAAAAAAAAAAGAAATATTAATAATTAAAGATCTAAAAGCAGAGAAATAAATATTATATTTTCACATACATTCTCATACATACACATTTGATAAGTTGCTTTCCATTTACATCAAAACTCAGATAATTCTTACTTTTGATGTCATAACTCAGTTGAATGCACGTTCTTTTTGATGCTGAAAAAGTGAGATTCAACTGAGTTTCTGCACACGATTGAGATCGTGCGCTTTAGCGAATCTATGGACTCATATACAAAAGCAAGGTTATGAACCTGCAATATCACTTGCGCGTTCTTTTTACTCATTGAACACACAATTGACATTTTATCTGAGTATAAAATATATAACTGAGTGACTCGATCAGTATTTCAGTCATTTGAGTGCAAATGGAAAGCAACTATTATCACTAAACATAAAAATAATGGAAAAAACTTCTTTTCTGAATTAAATTTTTTTAAAGCAGAATATATTTTTCTATAAGAAAGAATACAATACATTTATAAGTACACATATAAATTTCAAAAAATTTTACTCTCTCTCTCTCTCTCTCTGCGTGCATGCATGTGTGGCGTGTTGCGCGCGCGTGCGTGCGTGTGTGTATTATATGTATGTGATAAAGAATAATGCATTTTACATTTTATAATGAAATACGATTCTAGTTTAAAAACTCAATAGAATATTGTGCGTGATGCTACATATTTTTTCAGATACTTACACAATTATGCGCTATTAGAATAATAAAAAACTATCGCTGTCTTTTTATAAAATATTATTCATTCTTATATCACGTAAACGATGATTATCATATCAAGTAACATCATATCAAGTAACGATATCACAATCACTATATTGTTTGTTACTCATAGTTATATGAAATATATAAACTAAACATTATATCTACATACTGGCAAAAGAAATCTAAAGTTTATCGTTAGATATAAGATACAAGTCGAAAAATTATCAACTTCGATTCCACATATATATTTGCGCTGATGGATAACGTTATTCTGCACTTGACTTAACTTTTACTTATACTATACATATGCCGAGCCGCGACGAAACCACCCGAAGCATTCCGAAGTCTCAATCAGATATTTAATCCTTTTACCTCTTAGCTATCTTTCGGCAGACTCCGTCTACGATTTTTGTATTTCTATGTAAGTCCTGTTACGTAGATTACCTGATGACCATGCGAGAAAGATATATAATTAAGTGCTTATACTGATTGACCTAGTTTACACCGATAAACTTTAATACGTATCAAATACTACACTGATCCCAATCATAGCCATTCCTTTAAAGAATGGAATAATTGCAATTGGTCGGTATAGTATTTAGTACGTATTAAAATATATCGGTGTAAACTAGACCATTCGCATTGCCATCAATAACATATATTCTTCTCTCCTACACCTTTAACACAGCATGCAGATATATAGAAATTCTGAAAGAATATTATAATATA
>JBCAUJ010000005.1:686367-698495 GCA_038406275.1 Cataglyphis albicans | reverse complement strand
AAGTTGGTTTCGAAAAAACGTAATTAAGTCCTCTGACGGGAAAAAACGAAATGACTTTCCGAACAACCCAATATATATAAATTTATTATTTTATGTTTATTTATTGTTATTATATATATTAGGTTTTGCATGAAACATGAGAAAAAATAACGATGGTTATCGAAAACTAAAATGTAATGCTGTACCGGTAATTTTTGGATTTTATTTAAAAAAAAATGAAAAGAAAATGATAAGTACGGAAAACAATTTATTTAGGTTAATATAAAATGTATAAACAGTGTCTGGGCGGCGGAGGTGAAGGTAGTCATTAAATGTGCTCGAGGAAAAATGCGTGGAAAGTTTGAGGGAGGAGGAAGACAAAGGATTAAAAGGATGGAAAAAGAAGGTCAAAAAAAGAAAATCAGATGAGAATGGAGGGAATTAGGATGGATGGAAGATGAAAAATTTAAAAGGAGTTAAGGATGTCTTGGCAGTTTGACGAGAGAGAAAGAGAGGGGAGAGAGAGAGAGAAAGATGGAAAGAATGAGAGGCGAAAAGATGGCAGATGAACAAGAGAATTTGATAAGAGAGAGGACGTATAGGGCGCAGTATTGGAGAAAGACAAGTAATGATGAGGCGGGAGATCCGAGAGGTGATGCCAGAGATACGATAAGAGTGGCGGACTTGAATACCGCGATAATGAGAACACTAAACAAGAAACGGGTGCACAGTCAAAAAGAAGAGAGGAAAGAGCGAAGAGACATAGAGTTGGATATTGGTAGAAAGTTGAGACTTAAGTTTATTAATTGTGTACCTGAAAATATAAGAGTATTAGATACCTACCTGCTGTGAGTCTTTTCCTTGACCTGTACTAATGATAATTAGAAGCTATAAATATTAGTGATATATGTCCGCTGAATCAAGATGAACACGCAAGGAACGACGGGTAACGACGTGAAGATCGGTGGCATGGCCGATGTAAGTAGCGTAAAGGCGGGAAAGTTTCCTTTCTTTTGGAAAGAAAACTCTATGCTATGGTTCGCACAAGTAGAACTTGTTTCGCATTCGAGAACATAATCTTCGACACTACCAAATTTCGGCATATGGCGGAACCTAGATCTGACAACTTTCATCGCAGATATTTTGACCACTCTACCAGAACAAGGGAAATACGACACATTGAAAGAGCGAATTATTAGTATATTCGGAGAATCAAACGAATCTAAATTATGACATTTATTAGGAGGACAAGACCTAGATAAACCTGTTTCTGCTAAGATTACGGTGATTGGCAACAGGATAATGCAAAAGTCCTCAAAACACTTTTTTTGGAACGCCTACTGATAAAAGCTATTTTGGCCGTCAGCCAAGGCAATCTCACTGGACTCGCACGACAAGCAAACACGATATACGAGGTTACTAAGCCGGTAAACGCAGTGACGTGTAACGCAGTGACAACAAAGAAGACGACGTTTTAGAGGCGAAGATAGATGCATTACAGCAAGCAGTCGAGGCACTTAACCGACGTAGTCCAAGTAAGAGAGTAGACAGAAATTATGCCAGAGAGACGATTTAGGAGCGATTCGCCGAGGAGATCAGATAAGAACATATGCTATTATCATCATCGTTTTGAAGCTGTTGCTTTCAGATGCACCAAGCCCTGCAGTTTTGACACTAGTAAGAGAAAGGAAAACTAAAACGCCAGTCGGCGGAGGCAACAGACGACGGCGTTTCAACCACCCACCTCCATATCAGAGACCGCAAGACAGGTTGGAAATTCCTCGATGATACAAGAGTAGCAATATCATTCCACGTAAACTACATCAGGGACCGATTAAGATAATGAGTTACCAGTTATGCAGCAAATAGCACCGTTATTAAAACCTACGTAGTGAGGACAATGACACTGCATTTAGAATTACGGCGAAACCTAATCCGGAATTTTTGCATATGCGAGGTTGACCGCCCGATGATCGGAGCGGATTTCTCGGGACAACACGAACTTCTGATAGACATCAAGCGGCAATGCATTATTGATTCACTAATACAGCATACAAAATATGGAAGTTTGAAACCCACATCACAAATAACATCAACAATAGACAAATTACAAGAATTTACTCATACAGTTCCCAAGAATAATCATATCGCGAGCAGCAACAGCGAATAAGAAACATGCAATTGTACATCATATAATAACGAGAGAACCACTGGTGTTCGAACGCCCCCGAGCTTTGGCACCAGAGAAATTCAAAGCAACAAGAATGGAATTTGAGGCAATGATCGTACAAGGATATTGTAGATCACCCAGTAGCAGTTATACAAGCCTTTTACGCCTGGTACCCAATAAGACAGGTGAATGGAGATCTTGAGGATTTCAGGAAACTAAACGCAGCAACTATTCCGGATAGATACCCCATATTTCAGCCATACATTGGCCGATTTCGCCAACCACCTACAAGAAAAAATTTCTTTTCAACAATTGACCTAGTGCAAATGTATTACCAGATACCGGTAGCAGAAGAGAACGTCCATAAAACGATGGTAACAACGCCTTTTGGGCTATTTGAATTCACCGTAATGCCTTTTGGGTTAGAAATGCAGCCTAGCATTTCAAAGATTTATGAATCAAGTCCTTAGAGGTCTAGACTTCACGTATTGTTATATAGACGACATTCTGATAGCATTCAGCAGTGAAGAAGAACACAGGAAACATTTAAAAATACGATTTAAAAGACTAGACGATTACGGCCTGACTATTAATATTGCCAAAAGTATGTTCGGCAAATCAGAAGTGGACTATTTGGGTTACCGCATTTCGGTAGAAGAAATAAAATCAATACCTGAACATATTAAGGCCATCATGGAATACCCATGACCGCGTTACAAAATTACGGTGGCTTTTAAGAATTTTAAATTTTTACCGTTCATTAAGAATGCCTCAGGAATCCAAGAACCTCTTTTCAAATATTTACGAAACAGCAAACGCAACAACGAATCAAAAATTGCGTGGAACGAAACAACCGCAGAGGCATTTGAAAAGTGCAAGCATAGTCTAGTAGCAAATGCCACATTGTTGGTACACATCAAGCAAACAAAACCCCTCAAACTTACGACGGACACTTCCGATAAGGCCATAGGAGCAACATTCAAACAATTGCATGAGGGCACATTTATACAGCAGTCAAGCATTTTTAATACATGTTACAAGGTACTTATTTTTAAATCCAAACCAATTACAAACTTTAATATTCGCATTCACGCAAAAAACAAACAAAGCTATATCAAGACAGGCACGACAATTCGATTTAATAGCACAATTTACAATCGACATTACACATGTGAAAGGAAAAAAAAATATTATTGCAGATACGTTGTCCAACATAAACAGAAATACAATTACCGACGATTGTAGACACAGACGAATTGGCGACAGAACAAGAAACAGACGCACAACTAAAAGAACTCCTAACATCGGACACATCATTAGTATTGCAACTACTACGTCTCGGCAACACGAAGAAGACACTATACTGCGACAGTCGTATAAATTGTGTACCGTTTTGAAAATACTTAAACGTAATATCTCGAGGATGTAGAGCCTTGCCGTGCCTGTGAAAAGGCGAAAAAATATTTTCAAAACGGTATACAATTTAGCATACTCAAACAGAAAAACAATCAGTCGACTAATAAGAGAACGATTTGTTTGGCCATTATGAAGAAAGACATCCTTAGATGAACACAGACATGCACGCAATGCCAATTAGTCAAAGTACACAAGCATACGAGGAATCTTAACACCCAGTTCCCAGTACTATCACGGAGATTTCAACATGTACACTTGGACATCGTAGGAGAATTGGGACAATGCCGAGAGTATAAATACTTATTTACCATGATTGATAGATTCACTCATTGGCCCAAAGCAATTCCGTTGGAGGCTATTAATGTCAGATTCAGTGGCAGCTGCAATTTATAAACGCCGTTTTGAAACACCAACAACTATAACAACTGACCAAAGATCACAGTTCGAGTCACAACTATTCCAAGCACTCATAAATCTCACAAGCTGTAAGAGGAATGAGATCAACAGCATACCATCCTCAGACGAATGAAACTCTAGAAAAATGGCACCGAATGTTGAAAACAATTTTAATGTGTCATAATAATCAAGATTGGACAGAGGTCTTTCACACTGTATTTTTGGGATTACGAACAGTCTATAAAGAAGACATTAAGAGCTCACCAGCGGAGTTACTGTACGGGATGACATTGAATATACCTGGAGAATTTTTAGTTACTGATCTGAATTAACCAGATTCATAAAAATTCATAGAAAAATTCAAATAACACATGAGAACATTACAATCGAAACCAACATTCAAAGATCAAAATTTTCATACATAAAGGCTTAGTAACTTGTACACACGTTTTCTTGAGAAAAGCAATATGAAAATCTTTAAAGCCGCCTTATCAAGGACCTTACCAAATAGTCAGATATATTAACGACAATAATTACATCATACGGACAGAAGCAGGAGAAAGTACAATAAGCGTAGAAAGTACACAGAGCGTTTAAAACCAACCTATATCTTATTGGATGATGCAGATCTGAAGGACGCAGAGGAAGAAAACGAGCCATAACAAAGGAACGCAACAAGCAATATCAGGCCAAAAACAATACTCAAAGCCCACCAAAGAAGAAGACTGTTCATTTTGCAACATAGCTACGTTGCGGGGGAGTATGTGTCGGATCTGAATACCGCGCCAATAAGAACGCTGGAAAAAAACGGTTGCGTAAGCAAAAAAAAAGAGAGGGAAGAGCAAAGAGACAGAGAGTAAGATATAGATAGAAAGTTGAGACTTGAGTTTATTAATTGTGTACCTGAAAGAAATATAAGAGTATTAGACCTATCTGCTGTGAGTCTTTTCCTTGATCTGTATCTGTATTAATGATAATTAGAAGCTATATAAATGTGGCGCGGATTTAATAAATAACTAGACATCGTAATATTTAATAAAGTATTTGATGTTACAACGATGCGTACAATATGGATAATAAACAAATGAATAAAAGTTATAAAATTTGTTAATGTTTTTCTCGTTACCATGTACAAAATTAAATCGATAAATCAATAAACGAGATGAATGAAATTAGTTAATGAATGAATGAAATGAAGTTAGTAGCATTGGAGTTGTTGATGTACGCCACACTTATGTGAGGCGTTGAACAACCGTTGAGTTGTGAGGCAGCTGACAACGGTTCACCTATCAATCGTTTCATTGTTTTTGATAAATCTTCTTAATAGAGTTTAATTGTTTGATTCTTAGGAGCTGACATTTCCTTAATAGCTAAAAATTTAATATCAAATCTTTCAAGCTTCACTTTTTAAACTTTATACAGCTAATGGTACCAAGATTAATACTTATGGTTTTAAAACGTTAACTTTAAAACTTGGATTAAGAAGAGTTTTGAAATGGAAATTTTGCATTGTGGATTCAAAGACCTATTTTAGGAGCAGACTTTCATTATGGAATTTTAGTCGATATAACAAATAAATGACTTTTTGATAGTGTTACTAGTCTTTTATTTAAAGGAAAATTATCTAGAATTTATCATTTAACAATTTGCACTATATTTCCCCACCTTTTCATAAGATTCTCGCTGATTTTCCTGATTTAACTCGTTTTGCTCCTATTTCTACAACCAAGATTCACCATGTAGAGCATTACATTATTACTAAAGGTCCTCCGATTGCTTTGACATCTCGCAGACTGTATCCAGAAAAATTGAAATTCGCAAGAGATAAATTTAATCTCATGGTGAAACAAGGAATTTGTCGACCGTCGAACACGGACAACTCCATTTCATATGGTTCCCAAAAATGAACAGAATCCATGGAGACTTCGTAGAAATTATCGAGTTTTGAATGCCACTATTCCTGATCGATACCTACTTCCTCACATACAAGATTTCACTGCTGGTTTACACAGTAAAACATATTTTCAAAAATTGATTTGGTTAAAGCCTATTATCAAGTTCCAGTGGCTAAACAAGACATACCCAAAACAACTGTTACTACTCTTTTTGGCCTCTTTGAATTTCTTGTAATGTCTTTTGGTTTGCGCATTGCTGCTCAAACTTTTCAACTTTTTCATGAATATTATACTATCAGGACTTGATTTTTTGCTATCTTGATGATATATTAATTGCTTCTGTAGATGAGAAAGAGCATTCTAAACATCTTTACATTGTTTTTAACCATTTCAAACAATTTGACATGACTATTAATTTATCCAAATGTCTCTTTGGTAAACATGAAATTCTTTTCCTTGATTATTTAGTCTCTAAGCAAGAAATTAAGCTAATATCTGAAAAAGTTAAAGCTATAATAGATTATAAAAAAACAAAAACTGTGCATGAGTTACGAAGATTCATAGGAATTATTAATTTTTATCGTCGATGTTTAAAAAAGGGATCGTTCCGTTTGCGCACATTACGAATCGGACATGACAAAATTTTCCGATCGGACACAGGCCCGATCGAACTTTGGCTCGATCGGATATATATGGTTGAAATCGGACACAGATTCAATCGGACACAGGCCCGATCGGACACAGGCCTGATCGGACATGGATCTGATTGGACACTATAGCACGTTCTTTGTAAGTTGTAAAGCGAGGTCCACTCTGTCTACCGGCAGGACGAGTGCGGGAGGGGGGCCGAAGGACCCTCTTACACCCTCCGTGTGTGTGCGCGCGCGTGCTTTCTGTCCATGCATGTACTTTGGTATAGTGTCTGTGCGATCGGGCCTGTGTCCGATCAAACCGATATTCAATTAGGCCTGTGTCCGATCAAGTCTGTGTCCGATTGGTAATGTATGCAATTGAGACTCACTCTTAAAAAACGCTGTATCACATCAAGCGGTTTTAACAAAATATTTAAAGGATAATAGGAAAAGAGATAGAAGATTAATTACCTGGATTCCTGAAGCGGATGAAACCTTTAAGAATTGTAAAGAAGAACTTTTACGAGTTAGTACTTTATCCTGCTTTGAATACATCTCTCATTCTCACTTGTGACGATCAGATTTTGCAGTAGTTGCATCTTTAGAACAGATAATTGATGGGATTAACAAACCAATTGCATTTTTTTAAAAAAAGTTAAGTGACACTCATTGCGATTACAGTAGATCGAAAATTTCTTGATATTTATTTAGCCATCAAACATTTTAGATATATGCTTGAAGGATACCAGATCCTTATTCGGGCAATACATAAACCTCTAATTTATGCTTTTTAACAGAAAATAGATAAAGCATTTTCCAGACAGATTCGACATCTTGATTTCATTGTTCAATTTTCAATTAATATCGAGCATATTTCTGGCAAACAAAATATAGTTGCAGATTTCCTTTCAAGAATCCGTTTCAATGTCAATGATAGTTTCTATAAAAGAATTAGCCGAGTTACAAAAAGAAGATGAAGAATTAAAAATACTTCTTACTAATTCATCTCTCAAGCTACATAAACTTATACTTACTGGTTTTACTACATTCATTTTCTGTGACTATTCTACTGTCAACATTCGTCCTTATGTACCTCAACTATTTCGTAGAAGAATATTTGATGTTGGTTTACCTCATCCAAGTATTAGTCGTCCTACCTATAATTATACAACAAAAATTTATTTGGCCAACCATGAAGAAGGATATTAAAGAATGGGCGAGATTTTGTTTACTTTGTCAACGTGTTTAAGGTTCAGAAACACACTAAAAATCTTCCGCAGAAAATTATTATTCTAGATCAATGTTTTCAACATATTCATCTTGATTTAATCGGGCCTCTTCTTATTTGTCAAAATTTCGTTATTGTTTAACCATGATTGACAAACTTTCCAGATGATCTGAGGCAATTCCTTTGACAGAAATTTCTGTTGAAATTGTTACCTCAGCCTTCTATGCTCATTGGGTTGCATATGGTGCCCTTCAAATAATTACAATGGCTCAAGGTTTTCAGTTTGAAGCGGCATTACTTAAAGCTCTCATCAACCTTATAGATTGCGAGTGAATAAAAACTTTAGCTTATCATCCAGCTTTCAATGGCATTCTGGAAAGATGACAGCTTTCAAGAAGACAATTTTAAAAAAAGTGTTATGTGTCATGTAAATGAAGACTGGATTGAGATTTTACCAACCGTTCTACTTGAACTTTGCACTTGCTTCAAAGAAGATTTAAATGCATCCCAAGCAGAAATGCTTTATGGATCAATACTAAGAATTACTGAGAATTTTTTATTAAAAAAGATCTTCCTTCCGATCCTGAAATTTTTATAGAAAAACATAGAATTTATATGAGGGAAATTAAATCAAGATCAACTGCAAGATCAAGATTAAGATCACGATCAAGATCACCATCATAAGAAAGAACCTTTTTTTTCATAAAAATTTATATGATTGTACTCACGTTTGGGTTAGAGATGATACAGTTAGAAAATCTTTTTAACCTCCTTACTCTGGTCCTTTTCGTGTTGTTGATAGAATTAATAATAATCTTTTCACAATTTATATTTCAGGAAAAATTGTTAATACCGAACGTTTTAAACCAGCCTTCCTTTCCAAAGAAATAGACACTGATTTGGATTACGACACCATCTACTTTGACTTTTTCTAAAAAATAACTTAAGACTTATCCTGGCCCTAAGAAGAAAGTCAAATTCATAATGTAGAACGTCGCTGAGAGGAAAGTGCTGTGTACTGATCTATATATCACTGGACGGCGTATACTGTGAAAAACTTGTTACAAATTGAAAATTAGGCAGCTATCTTTGGTAAAGTAAAATATGCTAATATAGCGGCGCTTGCAGGCCAATGAGCAAACAATTTGGGTGTTCTAATGTTTTTTTCGGGTTAGCACATATTAAAGCACATGTTAAAGACATATAGGTTTTCTCTCCATCATTATAAATTTAATTACGTTTTGAAAATGGTGTCGTCCTGTGTTTCTTGTGGTTCAAAACAAAGATCGAAGGTAGAACATATCATAAGTAAGTATACAAGTCATATACTTATGTTTATGTCTTATAGATATCTTATATCATTCCTTTTTTATATTTTATGTTTCATATTTTTTCGAAATTAATATTGTACAATATTTTTTTTTTTAATTTCCTTTGAAAGGTAAGAAAATTTTGCAATCGTGATTGCAACACATGGATTTGAGGTCAAATTTTGTATCGAAAAAAATATTCCTTATTGATCCTTATGTTCGGATCATTTAAAAAAAATCTTTTCAAGAAAATAAAAATAAGAAATATCTACGCATCGGAAGTATTTGGGGAATATAAATCAATTTGTGTTTACTAACATGCAATGAAAACACAAGATAAAAAAAGATCATTCCACAAATAAAAATTGTTTATACAAAGAACTTATTTTACATACAAGAAAACATGTATAATTGTAGTATTTATCTCAAAATATTTATATTTTAACTTATACATATATTTGTAACAGATTTCCCTTAAATAATCCCGAATTACTAAAGAAATGGATAGCGGCAAATGAGTTGAAAGATTTTATTCCAAATGATAGAAGTTTGCTGTGTAGTTATCATTTTGATGAAAAATGTTTACGATGATCGTGGTTTAGTTTTAAAAGCAAATGCAGTGCCAACTTTGTTTTCTGCAGACAGTGAAGGTATGATAATGTATTATATTTATAAATTATTTTAGTTGTAATTATTTAGTTTTATTCCTATTGCTGCATTAAAATAACTTTTTAGTTAAATAAATAAGTGTACATTTATATGCGGATATATACATTTGTAGGAACATAATTGAAATGCAAGAGAATATAGGCAATTCACCTGATATGATATTAACGACAGTCAATCGATAATTCAGCAGCAAGAAACAAAGCATATTTCATCAGAATTTTTCACACTTCCTTTTAAAATTCAAAAAAGTGACAGGGTTACTAGCATATCATTGTATTCAAAGAAAGAAGCTATGATAGATTATTCTTCAGGTATGAATGAATTAAGTGTATATATAAGAAATTTATACAGAAAATTTAATTTTTATATTAAAGTTTGATAACATTATATTGAAATGTGAACAGTTGAACACTGCGACAAAAATATAACACCTTCTACGAGTTCAGCTTCTGAAAAAGTTCAGTTCCCAGTAGAAACACCAGAAACACCAAGAAGTATTAAAAAATGAATTCTTTATACAAAGCATGATCATCAATATGAAGCATCTCCAAAAATGATAAAGAAAAGATGTATTCAGCAACAGAAGAGAATACAAGTATTAATAAATCAGGCGCACGTTATAAGACAGCATATTTCATTTAGAAAAAAAACAGCATATTTCGTTTAGAAAAAAAAATTATTTCATTGAAAGACATTGTAAATGAATTACGAAGAACTCGTGCTATTCCAGATTCAGGTTTGAAGTGTTTAAATTCTATTGCTAGCACTGACATTTTCCAGTTTCTAAAGAGATTCTTTAATAATCAAAATAAATTAATTAAAGAAAATGACAAAGAAAATAATAAACCAAAGAAAAGATGGAAGTACCAGCGTAAGAGTAGAGAAGAAGGTATATCTAAAAAAAAGTATCCAGTAGTTCTTAGACCATTTGCGATGATTCTCCATTTTTATTCTCTTAAAGCATACGGATTGTTAGGCAAAAATTTTGCAAGGCTATACCAGTTTCTAGTACTCTTCATTCTTGGTATTCAGCATTCGTGGTGCACCTGGTTTCACTTTCGAAAGTTTTGACGCTTTAAAACAAAAAGTTGCATGAAAAAAATCTAATAAAAAAGTTCTTGTAGCCTTTATGTTAGATGAAATATCGATCAAAAATTTATTGCAGTTTCTTCATGATAGAAAAATTTGCGTATATGTGGATTTTGGTTCTGAAATCGACTGATACTATTCTATTAGCAAAGGACGCATAAGTTATGATGGTCGTGAGTTTAGATGAGTCGTGGAAAATTTCCACGCTAGGATATTTTTTAATTAAATCAATTCTGCTACAAATTCCGGACTTATCAGAGAAGCTTTAATTCGCCTTCACGAAATTGAAATCGAAGTTGTTTCCTTAACATTAGATGGTCCAGCAGAGCATTTTGCTACAATGCGCGCTCTTGGTGCGTCTTTCGATTTGTTAGATTTGAAATCTTTTTTTCTACATTCGTCCACTCAAGAAAAAAATTTATATTATTTTTGACGTTTGTCACATGCTGAAACTTGTAAGAAATGCATTAGGAGATTTGAAAATTCTAAAAGATGCCGAAGAAAACTCTATTGAATAGTGATTTATCGAGGCTCTAGTCAATTACAAGAAAAAAAGGATTGAGAGCTGGAAATAAATTGAAAATGACACATATTCGTTATTGGAAGATGAAAATGAAAGTGGCTTTAACTGTTCAAACTCTTAATGACAGTGTTGCCGATTCGATTGAATTTTGTAATAAATACTTAAATTTAAAGAAATTCAGAGAATCTGAGGTAACTGTGAGGTTTATTAGGTGCATCAATAGAATCTTTGACTTTTTAAATTTATGTAATCCCTTTACTAAGGGATTTAAAGCTCCTTTGAAAAAATCCAATGAGAGATTTTATCACATATTGAATATGCAAGGCATCATGGACGTTACTCCAATGCGCGGTACTCCAATGAACCGTACAAAGTATGTTGTTTTTGGGGTTCATTACTGCGATAACATTCATAATAACAATTTTTGATATTTACGTCTGAAACTTTTCAGCTGAAATATTTATTGACCTACAAATGTAATCAAGTTCACCTAGAATTGTTTTTTATACTATTAGAAATTGTGATGGTTGGTGCCTGTTGAGATATAATTTTTTACTTTTTTTATGTTAGTCATATATTCATTACTTTATTCTATGTTAGTCAAGTTTAAATGTGAATAATCCTTAAGTAACTAGATCGTATATACTCTACTGAAAAGAGTGCGTATAATTTAGTTAGTATTTGTTCGCCAGTATTGTAAGAAATGTTATTACAATACCTCTAATTAAAAATATCTGATTACACAATTAACTTCAGTTTCTTTGCCGAAATATATTTTGCTGACAACTTTGGCGATTTTTCAACGTTTTTTGATATATATA
>JBCAUJ010000005.1:670535-680918 GCA_038406275.1 Cataglyphis albicans | reverse complement strand
ATTAATAATATATTATAATAATATATATATCGAAATGTATTAAATAAGCGCATTAATTAAGCGTGAATTTATCTTATAAAATAAGTTTCATTTCCTATGTAAAAAATAGTCAAATTTTAAATTAAGACATTAATTAAATTTTATGTTTGAAAAATGACGAATGACGAATCGATTCGTGTAGAAAATATTTCTCGGAAGAGTTTTCTTTATAGTATGTTATCTGGTCTTATTTCGTACTGAAATCCTTTCTCTTTAATTTGTGGTTGCAGACTTCTTTTCTCCTATTTCATACTAGATGGTATTAGATTGAAATTATTCCATGATCCATATACTCAGAAGTTGATATTTCATTTTTATATATGGTCTAAGATACTTTTGAATGAAGCAGAAAGAAATTTATTTCATGTAGAGAAAACCAATGTCAATTTTTTTTATTATTGATTTAGAATTCTTAAAGATCTTAATTTTCTATTCCAATTACTTAATTATACTGATCACTTTTCTATTATAAATCTAAAAATATTGATTTATATATTTATCAAATGATCGATGATAATTACAGTTCTAAGAGATCTGTAATAGTTTGATATTCAAAAAACAAATGAAAAATTTAGTACAATTATTTTAATTGATTTATTGAGACTAATGCAAGAATATCGAAATAAATTGTATCTGAATCTAACAAATCTAATTTAAAACTAAGCCCACAGTAAAACAAGACAAACTACAATGATTTTTAATCAAAATTATCACATGCGTGCCATTCATTTGCTACCATAGAATAGCTTCTATCATCGCTCTGATCTTTGTCGGCCGATTTTCGTTTAATGTTTTTCATATTGGCGATAGAAATGACATCAATGGTTATAGCGATAACATAGTTGATAGACGGCAATGGTGATAGTGGTGATGGTGATGGTGGTGATAGTAATGATGCTAGTGATCGCGTGGTGGTGGTTCTCCACAGCGGGCGAAAGGGAAAATCTGATTGAATTAGTCTTTTTTTCCTCTCGAACGTTGGCAAGCAAGATTTTTGAGACGGCCGAGCGGCATTTGTCTCGAAGCATTCTACCGATTATCGTCTCGACTTCCGAACGCGCGAAAATTCGGCGACGCTTCCAAAAATGCGCCACGTGAATTGTCTTATCTAATAATTTTACCGCTATTGTTCGCATGCATCCTACGATCTGCAATTTTTTCTTTTTACCGCAAACTCTTTTATCCATCGTTGTAATCTCTATTGAAAAAGTGTTTATCTTTTTCTCGTGCCGCTTTTGTCCAAAAATATATTGTAATTTATTTATTCTTCCGACTTAAATAAAGTTTCTTTGCTTCAACTCGAAGATTATTGGAGAAAGTATTACGAATTGCCGCGGTGAATTGTGTTGTGGTGACTTGAAATGAAATATTAGGATTAGACACAATTGCAAGGTAAGCATTGCTGAATCAATATTTTTTGTTTTTAAAATATACCCTATCATCAAATTTAAAACTATTTATAATTGATGATATCTGTAATTGATTACATGAAGATAAAATGATTATTGAAAAATTTATATTTGAAGTCTGTTTGAATTTATAATAATGTAATTTTTTTATATTAATTTATTAAGATTTGTCATTAATAATTTGTCATTGTTAATTTGTCATTTTTAATTTTTTATTTAATGACATTTTATTTTTAATTATAATAACACAATTTTGATAAAACTAATCTAGGTTCTAAAATTCTCTAATTATTATTTTGAACTTGTAAAATACATATGTCAAAAATGAATATAATTGAATCATATTTTTGTATAATTTGTTGTTATATATTGGTTGATATTTCTCGTGGATCGCAAAACATGCTTTGCAATGTTAACAGATCAGGCTCAGAATTAACTGGCCATTCCTCAACTGGCCGATACAACTCGGCAAACCACTTTCACGTGCACGAATCGCCAACTGTACGACCTCCGTTTCTTACGTAAAACTCGGGCACCCGTGTAATCATAACGATCAGTTAAACGAAAATTTTTTGCTTCCGTTCAGCTTGTACTTTTTTGGTTTTTTTATTTAATGACATTTTATTTTTAATTATAATAACACAATTTTGATAGGACTAATCTAGGTTCTAAAATTTCCTAATTATTATTTTGAACTTGTAAAATACATATGTCAAAAATGAATATAAATGAATCATATTTTTCATATCTTATGTTATAACTTGATTTCTATGCATGTGCATATTGTATAAATAAATATATATATATATATATATATATATATATATATATATTCTCTATATAATATAAATTATGATATAACAGCTGTATGTTACAAGCCGCACAATGATAATTTCTAAATAAAATTGTTGCGTATGTAGTTTTACTATTTCTATTAATTAAACGTTTAAATCTGTCATTATAATTTAAAATTAAAATGTTATTCTATAATTCGAAAAATATAATTTTAAATATAATCACAATAAATTTAAAACATTTTATAATATTTCTTAGATATTTTTGTGGTATCTTATCATCCACTTGCTTATAAATATATAAACACTTAAAAATATAGTTAGTTACATTCTTTGCAGCTTTTACGTCACAGAGAATAAAG
This sequence comes from Cataglyphis albicans, assembly GCA_038406275.1. NCBI lineage: Eukaryota > Metazoa > Arthropoda > Insecta > Hymenoptera > Formicidae > Cataglyphis > Cataglyphis albicans. The sequence goes on along the minus strand of JBCAUJ010000005.1, from coordinate 678,314 downwards.
CATTTCAAAAACCAGTGCAATATCTGCATAAAACTTTACTTTCTATCGACACATAGAAGTGCAATCACACTCGATTTTGCGTAAAATCTCGCTTTTCTGCTTCTTTTTTTAACAATATTATTATCTACAAATATATCTACAATATTTTTTTTCCAAAACTCAAAATATGAAATGCCGTTATATATAACGGCAGATATTTCCAACAGGTATAGATAAGATAAATAATTATTAATTTGCATATGCTATACGTTATTGCCGAATTGAATGAAATAAATGAATTGCTAAACATTATGATTTAAAATAATAGTACAAACATGTATGTTAGTATAACAATTGTTAATCCATTTTAATATTAATTTCTTCTTTCATTCTTTTTTACTTAAAATTTTAATAAATTTTTTCCTCAAGTTGAGATTATAAATATTTATAATTGTAAATTATAAAGAGAATATTTGTAAATTAAAAAATATTTTTTAATTAAAATGTATTAATTAAATTGAATTAATATTTTGTGTTTTGTGTGTCTGTTAACTTACATAGAAATTGATATACCAATTGATATATCAATTACGTAGATTAATAAATAAATTTTTCGTGATGTACTAAAGTAAATGTAACAAATTTTCTTTATCAAAATTACTATATATAGTTTTAAATTAAACTGAACGAACTAAAATGTCTGCGTCGAAAGCAATATTGCCACATTATTCTGAAAATGAATAACTGATACACAGGCTAACGGCTGACAAGATTAAAAATTAGTTCAAATAACATAGGATTGTGTTTAATTTGCACATAATATATTAAATAATTCCAGCACATTCAATTTGCATTGGAAACCATTCATTCTATTTAAATGAAAATCAACATTATGGATTGGATGTTAAAATAATATCACATAACTATCTTACAATTGTTATTAATTTTAAAAACATAGAGTTCATTTACGTATAATATTCTTCAGATTAGAAAGTAACGCTTGACACCGTTATAATTACATTCATTTTTCTCAATATCTATAATGTTAATTGTGTTACAAATTTCTTATGTGACGAAAAAAGTAAATTTAATATATTGTTTTAATAATGATTATCGAATTCAACAATTATTTTTATTACTTTTTGAATTTATATGGTATGATTTCAATATAAAATGAAAAATAAAGAATATAATATAACATTACATGAAAAACTGCCGGTTTTTTTAGTATTTCCAGTGATAGTTGAAACATGTATTTAAAATAAATAAATAGAATTTAAAATTATTATCAATAATACATCGTTATTTTTTAAATAACGGTAATAAGTTACTTTTTAAAATAAAATTATTTTTTTAAACAAGGAAAGATAATAATAACAATTTATTTTATAATAACATTTTTTACTCTAATTTTTTAGTATTTATGATAACACATTGAAAAACATACCATCTACTCAAAATTATTTCAATTTTTATTTTTTTATTTGTATTAAATTTTATTTGTATTAAATTTTATTTTGTATTGAAGTTATTTTATTAAAAAAATTATTTTTATTTTATTTTATTTAAAAAATTTGTGATTAAATTGAAATTTCTTAAGACTGACGTCATACTGATTTGTATCGTCAAAAGTAAAAAGCCATAAATTTTTTTTTCTTTTGTAAAATACATAAAATTAAATAAATTTTTTTGACTGCGATCAGTGTTCGATAATATAGATTAGTAAGATATACCGGAAAAGTCTTTTTCTATTCATGGATTAATAAATAACTATAAATTTTTGTCAATTGTCATAAAGTTTCGTCGAAAATGTAGAACAAATGCAAATAAGTTATATCATATAAATACAATCATTAAATATCAGTATTATTAAATATAACAGATCTGCCTTCTCGTTGCAATGACGTTCACCTTGATATATATTGCCAAGGTTATTATTTTGAATAACTCGAAAAATTTGTAAAAATATTTAAAAATAAATTGTTAATAAAAAATTTAATATTAGATACAATTTATATATGAATATTAATTAGACAAAATAAATCTTTACATAAAATGTTGAAGAATCACCTAGATAGTGATATTCATTTAAATGGTGTCGAATTTTTTGTTGCCAGTTTATGTTCAAATTTTGCTCTTTGCATAAAACTTTATCTGTTAATAACTTTTTAATAAATAATGAATGGTAGCTAAAATTTTTTGGAAATTGTTCATATAATCTTGACAATATGTGTTAAGATCAAAATCATTGAAATTGGTTCTTTTCATGCCTTTTAGGTTCTTTTGGGTCCTTTTAATTATTAAATTATTTATTAATGCAGAATAATAAGAAAGAGAGAGAGAGAGTTTTTGACATATTTTACTAATTCATTATCGGATATGAGTGATCCCAAAATATCTATTTATTTTGATATATTTTGTAAGAAAAGAACATTTATATGTTTTTTTGCTTTTGACATCGTAATTCAATATGTTGCAGTAAAAACATAAGAGCTTTAAAATGTTAAATATCTTTGAGTACTAAAGTTTGGTATCCCATGAATTGATAAATGTCAGAATTTAACAAGACTAGTAGTGAAAATCGAGATAATTTAAGAAGGTGCATAATTCTGATAATATGAAGGATTAATAAATGAGTCAAAAACATTTTCTTTCCATTAATGTAACGAAAATATTAATGTATTAATAAGTTTGTCAGAAAATAATTTTTATAGCTTTTGAGATTAAAGGTTTTATATATTGAATATTTAATTTTTTATTCTCTTCAATTATTCAATTACTCAGTTTATTTAATTTTGTAAGTCAGAAACATCAATTTATGTAATTAACATTCTTTTCTACTTACTTGTTTCTTGCGTAATAAAACAATCTCTTGACTTCAAGTCTTATGTTAGTAAATCTTAACATTTAGTAATATTGATTCATAAAACTTCAAAAAATAAAGATTATTTTTGAACGTTTTTGAATTTTTATCAAAGTAGCTTGATAAATCTTAGAATTTATATGTAAATTTATATAAATATGTAAATTTTATTCCAGGTTTTTATATGTTGCAAATCTAATAATATAGCAATAATATTTACACAACATTTGTAATTCTTAAATATGTAAATCTTCTTTTAATATTTTTGTTAAAGATACTTTAATGTACGTTGCAATTTTCAAGTATATATGTTTATCTTAATTGATTCTTTAATGATTTCACTAAAAAAGACATCTTAATATTTTTCAGAATGGCAAGAAAATTTACATTATGCTTGGTAGTGACGTTGCTGATGGTTATCAGCGGCTCTTGTGAACAGACTAACCAGGTAACTTAATTATTATGATACATGATTGTGATTGAATTTACATGAATATTAATTATCTAATAACACGAATATAAGAAATGAATTTTACTGTTTATTCTTTTTTAATACATTTAAATATTTGAAATTATATAAGTGTATCACAGAATCGTGCGATAACATAATATGCTGCTAATCAAAATTTTTTTAAATCAAATTTATTCAGAAGATGCAAAGAGAAAGTTATTTATGTATATGCAATATAAAATTTAAAAGGAATGAACGATGAGATATTTTTATTTTTAATTACATTTTGTACATGGCGAAGGATATATATAAGCTTCAGCGTTTTTTCCAATGCGCTGCATTACAAGAAATAATGCTGTATAATACAAACGTAAAGACAAATTAAAAACATAGTTACAAGAGAAGACCGTTATAAAATAATATATAAGATATACAGTATACGAAAATATATGAAAACTAGTATATGAAAACCGGCAAGATCCGTTTTACACGTGTTTTATGTCAAGGATGTGTATGTATTTAATATCGACGTTTACGATATTGCAACGTGCTGATTTTCTTTCTTTTTTTTTCTACGAAGGCCATCGACTTAGCGGAACGAGTCGATTCGCATTATTCGACTAAATCGTACAGGTGAAGTTGCATGCACTAGATAATTAGAGATCGACAAAGGAAACAGTTCTTTACGATAATTACTTGTATAACAATGAAAAAGAAAATTTTTGCATCATATGAATAATTCAAGACAACAATATTTCTTTCTCATGAAATTAAATTTTGTTCAGTTGTATATAGATTATTTCGATTTATTTTAATGGTAACAAATTAACAAACTCTGAATAACAAAATTTTATCAATTATTTAATTTCTCGATTAAAATTTTTATTTTCTCAGAATTTTAATTTGTAATAAAACTCGATTTGAATGAACATTTATGTTTTAATAAATAATTATCAATGCTTCTTTCAAGAGAAATCGACATTAAATTTAAAAAAAAAATTTTTTATTTAAGATTAAGATGGAAAATTCTGCATATAAGATAAGTTGCAATTTATTTTATAAAACTGTAACATTTATTAGCATATGACAATTAACTATAATTTATACACTTGGCACATAGCAAAAATGAGAGTGTGCATAATCGTATAGAAGAGAAACTATATTAGAAATATACATTAAATTGTCACTATGTTGAATCATTTATCTTTCTCTTATGATCATACTCAAATATTCAGTTTCAAGTTATTTGTTTTGCATTTATCTATAATAATTTGTCAAAGATTTCGGACGCTTTCTCCGACTTTCACATAAAGATTGAAACATGTTTTAATATGCAAAAGTATCATAGTATTTCTTATCTATAGGATCAAGTTGTAAAAGCTGTAAGTTATAAAAGCAAATTTATGTATTTTCTGGTTATATTGAAAAGAAAACTTTAATAGTAAAAAAGTTTAAAGTAAAAGTAGTCTAACATGTATATTGATTATATTGTTAAAATTATTAAGAAAATGCAAAATGGAACTCTTTTAATATTTCAAAGCTTGCTTACACATGCATACATACACATACGCACTCATACACGCACACTCACACACGCATACACATATACATACATAATTTTTATTAAATATTAAAAAAAAAATTTTTAAACATTTTTTATTTAATCATTATTTTAATCATTATAATAATATATTTCATACTAATATATATAAAGATTTTTAAAAGAGAAAGAACTTTGAAAATTAATATGAAAAACTAGTATTTCATTGCGGATATACATATAATACTGTCTTATCTATTATTATATATTGGTTATATAATAATGATATTTAAAATCCTTTATCATTGTTATATATTCAATATAATACATAATTTGAGAATATACAATTAAAAACTGCCACTTAGATGAACATAGATGTTTAAATAATATTTAATAAGAGAAAATTGTAATTTGCAAATCAAGTTAAATTTAATTCATAAAAATTATTAAATATAATATGATATAAATATAATATATATGATTTTATATTGTGAACACTTTTTTATATAATCAATATGTTTTAAGGGAATTGTTATACATTAAATTTGCACATATTCCACATACTTGCTATTATTTAATACACATTTTAATTCAATAGGATGAGCATGCATTATTTTATTAAGGAAAGAATATGAAATTCTAAAATCCGAAAGGAATTTTCTTTTTCTTTCAATACGTGTGCCTATTATTTGTACACTTTCTATGTAGTACCTATTTCATTATTTGATAGTTAATTATCATTCTATCAAATAATACACATATAAATCTCAATGCAATTCAAGTTTAAACAAACAGTAATGATTTGATACGTATATACTTTTTGTTATTTACACTGTTTTATACATTTTCCGCGGTAGAGAAATATGCATGCCTATACACGATGGATACAAATTGTAAAAAGTAACTTTTTAAAAGTTTTATAATAATTTTTTTTTAAATATTGATTGCATTTTAAAACACTTAATAATCTATGAATATATATATATATAATATCAGATAGATAAATATTAGGATTCGGCATAAATATTATTTTAATCTTTGTTGCCTACTTTATGGTAATCTCTTATTCTTATTATTATCATTTTAACTACGACTGTGATTTTCATATTTATTTTCAAGCATACCAAAAATTTGCGCACTAATATATGTATTAAATCAGTGTAACTCACATATATATATATATATTATATATATATATATATATATATATATATATACACACACATACACGAGAGTGAGAGGATATAAAAAGAAAAAAATGGATCGTAAAGGTTTGCGTGGACCACGCCTAGTTGTGCACCATTCACTTTTAGTGAATGATGTACACATAATACATAAACAAAAATATGTTTTCTCCATGTTTATTCTATTTTGTAAGGATATTATTTTGTAAATGTATTAACATTGTTTTCAATTTTTTTTTTAAGAAATTAATATAAATTCCGAAAATAATTAATATTGTTATTAATTATTATAATAATATTTAATCATTACAAATGTTAGATATTATTTTTAGTATTCGCGATTATTAGCGAAGTAACGTGTACATTTTTTTAATGAATATGAGCGCTCGAAGTTGATAATTATTTTGCTGTATACATCGATGATCGCAATCTCTACTGAAAGCAAGAATGAGATGGTTTTCTTATTGATTTAGTGATAGGTTACGTAAAGCAAACTATATAACTTTCTTATTCTAGGACAGTTTTTATAAGTGAGTTGCTCTTCTTGTATAAGTGAATGGCTCTTCAGAAAGTGTGCTAATATTCAATGACATCTTTCATATCGTCATATAATAATGAATAATTTGTATAATAGTATGTATGTAGATCTCTATATTTTTTTTTGTAAAGTATCTTAGAAATTCTTGCACAATTCAAGGTCTCTTACAACGTAATTTTTGCAATATTATTTTGCATAAAGTATCAAAGAATATAGTTTAACAAATTACATTATTGAATTACAATAAATTATCTTCGCGTATATGTAATTATTAGAAATTATTAGATATTAAGCTTCTCTCTATTTATATTTAAAACTTTATGATTTATTATAATTTTAAGAGGATTAAAGTATACAATATGCTGATTAGATCAAACTTTATATGTGAGTAATTGATAAAGAGCAAAAATAAGACAATCACATTCAATTTTGCAAATATCTCAAATTTATTTCTTAATTTATTATCCCTAAATAAAATGTCAAAGTTTTTAACTAATTTTAATATCTGCATATAAAATAAATGACACACTTCATATTACTATCTTCATCTTCACTATGTTGTCTTCATATATTTAATAAAAGATCGTGTTGCAAGATTTTTAATTAAAAATATAAAATTATATATATACATGCAATATGTAGTTTAGTAAAACACGATAAGATCAATATTAAAAAAAAAGACACCGTTACATCAAAATCTCAGATTTCAACTTCTTTGAAAGAAAAATTTCATAATTTATCAACACATTACATTGCCTTCGTCCAATATTAGAATGTTCATACATGTACTCATATAAATTGCGTATATATTACACTAAAAACGCTCGCGGCACAATATTTTATTGCGTATACGGATATGTGCGCGCCGACAATTTGCTCGCGGATGTTGCGAGCATTGCACAAGCGCGCGTGAGTGCAATTTTAATCGGATTTTCTATCGGAGAGAGAGAAAGCGCTTCTCTTCTGCTGCATCGGTCACTTTAGCGGACTTCCTGATTTATTCATCTCTTATAAATTCTGATCTTTTTCTATATATTTTAATAATTGTTTCTAAATTATATTTCTAAAAATATTATATTATTAATTAAATATTTCATTATTAATTGAGGACATAAACGGATGACAAAAAATTATAAGCAATTAAATTTTTTAATTTATGAATTACATCTAGGATAGGGAAGGAGGAAGGAGAGAAGGAAGATAATATGTATGTATGTATATATA
>JBCAUJ010000005.1:619351-655475 GCA_038406275.1 Cataglyphis albicans | reverse complement strand
ACACACACACACACACACACACACACACACACACACACACACACACACACGCATACACACACACAATATATATATATATATATATATATATATATATATAAAATTATTTAATTAATTATTAAAAATTAATTATTAAAAAATATATTACAGTATTCAAAATTTTAAATCGTTCTATTTTTATCTTATTTTTTGTAATAATAATTTGTTTTACTATATAATGAAAAGAGTGATTACGATAACTACGGCTTTCTATTTGAAAGATTATTTTTGAAAGCATTTTTGAAAAGGAACACTGAAAAAATAGTAAAAAAAATTTTCGACCAATAGTTTTCAAGATATGCGATTTCACAGTTTTAATGCATTTTCTTATAAAATAAAGAAAAATAAAAGTTTGTTTACATTGTAATTGTATAAAGCAGACGTGGAAAAGGTGTTTGTTTACATTTCTAGAGATAAAACTTTTTGAGTTTTTCCACTTTCTATGCAAAGCAAAGTTCAACGCAAACTTATGTGTCTAATTTTTTGATAGTGTACCCCCCTGTAGAGGGAGGGGGGAACATACTTCCTTTACGGATATAGTTTTTAATACGAAATGAGATTTCGCAGGTGTTTCACAACTTTTCACTTTATATTTACCAAAAAATTATATAAACAACACTTCAATCAATACAAAGATTTGAGTTGAACCTCGATTTGTGTGGAAAGTGAAAAAGCCCAAGGAGTTTCCTCCTTGGAAATGTAAACAGACACTTTTTTTACATCTGCTTTACACAAATTCAACGTAAACAAACTTTATTTTTTTCTTATTTTATAACAGAAAAAAGCATTAAAATCGTGAAACTTTAAAGTCGCATATCTTGGAACTATATAAATTATTGGTCAAAAATTTATTTACTAATTTTTTTGTGTTCTTCAAAAATGCCTTCAGAAACGACTTTTCAAATAGGGGATCGTAGTTATCGTAATCGTGCCCATTAATTTTATATGTTACAATTCCGATAAAGATTTCCGATAAAATTTCGGCTGTCTTTATCTTGTCACTAAATATGTGAGTTATCTTTACATGTTTCTATGCAAGTATTTTCTATACGAAATGATGGCGTATATCAATATGTTTAATGTGTTAGTAGTTGCAATTATTCTTTGATTTATTGCTTCATTATTATCACACTTGATTTTTAGTGTTTCTTTAGTGGTTCTGTTTAGTGCTGCTTTTAGCAATCTTTGTGATTTCATGTGAAATATTTCTCAACCATATACCTTCAACAATTAAAGGCGAGCACTTTGTATTCTGCCTTTATTACATTGATTTTACTATTGTACTTAGGTCAGCCGTGCATTTCTGCGATGTCATATATGCTATGTATCTTGTTCTGTTTAGTGATTTCCATTTGCGTTTGGATCTTCTAAATATAGCTTTGCGTTTGGTGTTTCTTTGTTCAATCAACTCGCCCTTTCTGCTCCAACTTTTGAATTTCTTTCATATTTAAACCTGTTTGCAGGAAATATCTTGATTTCTGTTTTCGTTCTTTTCTTCATCTGAGAAAACTGTGTCAAAATTTTCGTCTTGGTTACGCTCCTCTTGTGATTTTTTGATTAATTGATAGATCACGACCTTCTGCGTCCTTTTATTCTTTTTTGAGACTTTGTTATGATAACCTTCACAAAATTCAACATCTCTACTTACAATTATCTTCTTTGTTTGTATCGATTAACCAGTATTTTATAATATTTTCTATAGCCAATAATAAATATTAACTCTTGTGCCTTTGAATCCTACTTGTCTCTTTTTTCTCATGCTACGTATGCCAAATACTCGTAGGCATTTTATACCAGAAGGCATTTTATTATCTTTTCCGCTCCAAAGTTCCTCCAGGATTCTTCCCCATAGAGAATACGCTAGCTAAACTTTTGTTAAGCAAATAAATCATCGTAAATCTTGCTTCAGCTCAGTAATGTTTCGGTAATTTTGCATCTATTAACATACATCTAGTTCACTCTATAATATTATGATTTGCAGGTTCTACTAAATTATTTTGTTGAAGATTGTATGAAACTATTGTTTGATGCGCTATTCTTAACAATTGTAGCATATTTTTGAATTCTTTACTGAAGTATCCGTGGCCGTTGTCTTTCTAAATTTTTTTTCTTTTTTGTTAGTTTATTTTTTCTTTATAGTTTATATGTTTTCTTTATAGTTTATATGTTTTAAATAGTTTTAAATTTTTAAATAGTTCAATTGCCTCATTTTTATATTTTGAGAAATATACAAATTTTTTGTAATTCTAGTCATCTATGAAAATTATAAAGAATTTGTGCGTGCCGCCTAGCGATTCTTTGGATATAGCCATAAATATCCGAATATATTAACTCTAAAGATACGCGCGCTTATTTACTTAAACTTAAACGGTTTCCTATTTTACCTTGTACATGTATCGCATTCTTCCTTCAATGCCTCTTGGTTTACTTCATTTCTCCTCTGTCGAGATATGCGTTTGCGTCATAGATCTCCTCGTTGTTCCATCTCTATTATAAAAGATTGTCTCTAATTTTGCACAGCTTGTGCTTCCCCATATGATTTGGCCATCATAATGAATATCATGTATACTGCATTCGTTTTTGATACTGTTAACTTTGTAGTCTTTCCATATTATGGTCTCTTGCAATTATATCACAGCTCGGGGTGAGCCTTAGCCTGCAACACTACATCTCTCCATTCATCTCTATTCTCTGTAATCTTCCTCTAGTTGCCAACCGACATTTTCCTCAGGTCACCACAGGTCACTCCATCTCCTCCCATCAGCGAGCCCTCGGTTTCCCACGACGTCTAGTGGACATGCATATCATCTCGCTCGCCCTTCTCGGTGCTCTTCCTTCATCCATGCGTTCTAGATGTCTTGCCCGTCTTATTTTTTGCGCTTTTATAAATTTTACTATGTCCTCATTTCCTATTATTTTTTGAAGTTCATAGTTAAATCTAATACGGTATACATTATTTTTATCTTTAACTGGTCCAAATATTTTTCTGAATTCTGCTTTTGAAAATCCTCAAGCTATTTTCGTCTGTGGCCGACGTCCATATTTCGAGATTGTAGCACAAGATGAGTCTGATTGTTTTATACAGTGCTAATTTGTACATTCTGGATATTAGTTTAGATTTAAATAAGCTATTGAATAAATAGTATGCTTTGTTTGCTGACATTATGTGTGATCTCTTCATGCATATTATTTTTTGAACTAAGGTAGATATATAAAATTTTGAATACTTTCAAAACTATATCCCGCAACGGAGATATTTCGGTCCATTTCTTTTTTTGCGTTCCCAGTTATTCTAAAATATTTTGTTTTTCTCTTATTTATTATTAATCTTAAATCCTTCGTTTTCTTTTCCAGCTTTGCAAATATATTTATCATGCTTCTCAAGAATCTTGCAAAGATTGTCACATCATTTGCATATGGCAATATTTTATAGAATCTGATCATTATGTGTATCCTCCATTGTAAATAATAAAATATAATAAATCCTTTATCACATAGTGCAATATTAGATTAAAAATAGTTGTGGACAGTTCGTCTCCTTGTCTTATGCCTGATTTTATTTCGAAATCCTTCGTTGTTGTTCTTTATATCAACACTCTAACCACTCTTGTGCCTTTCAGCGTCATTATAACCAGATATGTTAACTTTTAGGTATCCTGATATTATCAAAGATTTTGCAAATTTTTGCTTTATCTATAGAATCAAAGGCCTGTTTAAAGTCCTCAAGCAGCAGATCCGTGCCACTTTCTTTTCTCCATACTTTGTCTGACGGTAAAGATATGATCTGTTGTAGATTTGTTCGGTCTGAAGCCACACTGGTAGTCAGATATGCATTCCTCCGCGTATTTCTTGAATCTATTGTTGATAGTAATTTGTATGTTACATTGAGCAAAGCTATGGGTCTGTAATTAGCTCACTCTGATTTGGAACTTTTCTTGTGAATCGGGACTATTAATCTGTTCTTCCATTTCTCAGGCATTGTTTCCGATTGCCAGATTTTGAGAATAAGATTATATATCCCGAGTTGACATTTTCTACCTGCATTTTTTAAAAGCTCGGTTGTTATTGTGTTTTCTCCGGGCGTTTTACTGCTCTTCAGTTTTTGTATCTTTGATTCTTCGGGAGGTGTGAGCCTTGCTTCTTCCGCTTATGTTTCCTTATTATTATAAGGCAAGGCTGTTTGGTTCGTCTGTAGTTCCGTCCAATTCTTCCTTCGTTGAGCACGTTTTTAAAGTACATTCTCCTCCGTCTGCGATCTTTTTTCGTCTTCAATTAGCATCTTTACCTGTGTCATTTCTTATATTATATAATCTTGGTTAGAAATCTTTTTACTTACTTTTGATCTTTTCATACATCTCTTGCACTACCACTTAGTGTATTGATTACTAATCTGCTGCAATCTTTTATTCATAGCATTCTTCTTCTTAGTCTTACATCTTCACAATCTTCACAATCTTCTTTGCTACTTTTCTTTTCACATTGTATTCCTCTTGCATTCATCTGGTACGTCGCTGTAGCAATCTTTTTCTTGCCATGTTTCTCTTACGTTCAGAGCATCATCACATTCCAAGTCAAAACAATCTTCGTTACGTCTGCGTGGCTTTTTCTCTATTATATGACTAGTAGCATAATTATTGCACTTTTTATATTGCTCCATTCTTTTTCTATATCTTCATTATTGTGTGCTCCTGCTAAAATCTCAGCTATTTTGTTTTGATATTTCTTCAATATCTCTTCACTTTTTAATTTTTCTATATTCCATTTTATTCGTCTCCTCCTTTAGCTGAATATTTTTTGCCTTATCTTTGCTTTTATAAGGTAATGATCACTGTCACAGTTTGCACTTCTACAAGTTTTTACATCTATTACGCTGAATCCTCTTCTTGTGTTTCACCAAAACATGATCAATTTGGTTTACAATCCCTTCCAGGTATTTATCACGTGCTTTTATGGATGTCTTTATGTTGGAAATTGATGCTTACAATTCTTAAAGAGGACTTTTCTGTCCACTGGCATAGCCTTCCATTTGTTGATGTTTCATTATGTAAAGGAAATCTGCCAGCAACTGAGCTGACAATCTCTCTTTTCCTATCCTTACATTAAAGTCGCCTAATATAATTGTTACGTCCGGACTCTTTAAGAGCCAGCGGGAGGGCGTAACCTATTTAACTCCGCTAGACAGACGCTAGACAGCGAGTGTCTCGGAGTCGAACGAATTGACCAGTGGGGCCTAAGACAGGTCAACGACCGGAAGGGTCGCTCTTACTCTGTCAGTAGGCCGTTCGTTCGGTGGTCCCCTTTTTGGTAAAGGAACTGAATCCCTATTACCCGGGACGGGACCTTGTGCGATTTCGGAGTGCGGGAGAGAACGGGTATGCGAGAAAAAAAAGGAGTTGTTTGTTATTAATTCAAATTTTTATGTTTATTTTATAGACATAGAAATAGTAGTTATAAAGAAGAACAAATTACAAAGGTTATCTATTTTAGTATGGTTACATGTGGTTTATTCCTTAAATTTACGCGTTATAACTATTATTATTTGTTTGTTTGTGTGTGTGTGTGTGTGTGTGTGTGTGTCATGGGACTTCTTCCAGTATACATGTGGAAGGGGGGAATTGTTCCCAGAAAACCTGGATAGGGAGGGCGACAGGATGTCTACATCGAGGGACGAACCACGGGATCACGGAGTCTGGTGGCGCATCTGTCACTGCGAGCCGCAACTCCGTGAGGTTTATTGGCCCTGGCCCTATAGTAATCGCACCTTCCGGAAGAGGGTCGTAGATGGGAGGGAATTGCCTCAATATCCAAACCCGGAACTGGTCTTCCGTCAACCTTTGGTGGTTCGGTTGTGGTTCTGGTTCCTGTGGAGGGGTTCCTTCTGCTCCTGAGGATACTTCCTCCGGATTGAATCGGGCAGCCGGCGAGAGAGGTTGTTCGGCCTCGAAGTCAGTAGCCCATGGTTTCTCGTTTGGATGTTCTTGATCAGGGGAGCAATGGGGGGAGGAATAGGGAGAGTCGCTTAGAATAATAGTGGACGGAGCGGGTGACGCTACTCGTGAGTGGGTAGGAGAAGCAAGGGAGATTGGAGAGTGAGGAGTGTCAGTTGATGTTAAGTTGATGTTAATGTTTATATTACTATCCGCGATGTTAATTTGTAATTCTGCCTGAGTCCGAGCCAACTTCTTCCTGAGCCGTCTGTTCCGACGGTTACGCGCGCGCTTTATCGATGCGCGGGAGGATCGTTTGCGGGTTTCTCTTTCTACTGGGGGAGGATATAATAATAATAATAATAAAAAAAAAAAATAAAAAGAAAAAGAAAAAGAAAGAGCGGTTTGGCGATATAGAGAAATCCGAAACAATTCTTGGGATACATCTAAATTAAAATACTCGATCTTATAAAAACCCCCTTTTATGTATTGTAAGGTTTTGTATATTAATTTGTATACTTTTCGAACTTATTATAAATTGTTACATGAGTTAGGACTCACAAAGAGATTACAGTAGATTGGGGATCGCTTTTGGGAAATGTGAACGACATTTAGCGACTGATAGTAGGGAGAGAGGGAGAAAATCACGAGTAGCTCTGCAAAACGCAGACGACCCTTAATGACTGTTAGCGGAGAGAGAGAAAAAGAGAGTCACGGGTAGCTCTGCAAATGCAGACGACCTTTAATGACCGATAGCGGAGAGAGAGAGAAGGAGAGTCACGGGTAGCTCTGCAAAATGCAGACGACCCTTAGTAACTGTTAGCGGAGAGTGAGAGAAAGAGAGAGGGAGAGTAATAATTTTGATTTCTATAATGACTTTAAATTATTAGTAGTCGTAATATTTCGAAGGCAGTAATTGATTAACCCCCAGGAATTGTTTTGGACTAATTACTTGACTAAATTGAAGAATTTAACCACTTACTTTTTATTGAGTGCGATGGTTTATGAAATCTAATAGTTCTCGGCTCACGGACTCGGCAGATGGAGGGTTCGCACTGTTAAGTTTGCTTGCAACGCAAAGTCTTTCTTTCACTCAAAAATACACTGCACAGTTTTGGTCAATCGTTGCGCGACCTTACTCGACCGTACCGAAAGTTGCGCGACTTGGTAAAATTCCCAACTAATTGAATTCTCGGCGGATATTCCGATGTTTATTAACCCTTTTGCTCCTTCTCTCCATTGGTTTGTTAATCTAGATCAACGAATAGTTTTTCCTATTCACGCCCTCCGATTTCTCCTAGGGCGTTCCTTTAAGTTTTTAAGTCTTAAGTATTGGTGAAGACTTTCGCTTGTAATATTGAATTCGACCAATGGAGAGTAGTGGCTATCGAGAGAGGGTGAGGGTTTCGTTTTTCGGATTGAGTCATGCGCGGTTCATTATAACTAGCTAAGTTGACATTTTACTTGAAATTTATGATAAACAGACAAGAGAGTCTGACAGGCAGGCGTGTGGCGTAAAATGTCGCGGGTATTCGATTTCGGATAGCTCTGTACTTTGCTCTCCTTTTGTTTAGAATTCTTGGATCTGATATCCGAGCTAGAGCTTGACTATCTCGCTGTCTGTTTGCCATCCATATTCACATGGTTTAAAATTTCTAACGTTTGGCAGTCTGTTATCCTTTGTTTAAAGTTCTCAACTTTCAGAATCGTAACTTTTAAATTTATAGATCTGTTTTTTTTCTTGACTCTCAACAACGAGATTACACGGTCCTGCTTCCCAGATTTTGTCTGTTTATTATTTCTGTTAGACATATACTATTTTTTAGGTCTTAAATTTATGTCTCTAGCAAATTTTCGATGAAAAAAAACAGTCAGTGAAAGAAATCATGCATGTAGTCTGCCGGACGTAATAATTTTTAAATTAGTAAAAGAAACGCAGAAAAGACAAAGTCTACCGGACGTAACAAATTAGTGAATCGTATTTATTAATCCTATTGCATACATTTTCCAATGTATCATAGAATAAGTCTATTTCTATTTCTTCATTAGCTTCAATAGGCGCATATATACATATAACTGATAAGTTCCTAAATTTTCCTCCCACTCTGAGCTTGCATATCCTTTCGTTAATTGATTCAAAACCTAAGATTTTGTCCTTAATGTTCCGATTTATCCAGAATGTGTTCTTTTGTCGTGATTTCTTTGGAGTTCCGCTGTAGTACAATGTAATCCTTTTTAACAATATTCCTGCATCTTTTCATCTAAGCTCCTGCAGGGCTATATCTAATCTATATCTGCTGAGCTCCGCCGTTATTTTGTTCATTTTATCCTGTAACGTTGTTCTAATATTCCATGTTCCGATTTTATCTTATTAGAGTATCGGATCTAGAGGTATCCATAAATTCCGAGGCCGCAGTGTTGGGTTCATGATAAGTTTCATTTGATAGGTTTGTCAGCCCTATGCTAACTAGAGCTGGTATTTAAAACCCTCAAGATCAGGGTGGCCCAGATATTTCCCTGAGCACTGGGAGCCAGAGCTTTTTTCATAGGAGCAGGGATCCCCGCTGGCAGGCAAGGTTGACTCGTAGAGGCTATAGGTTGCACTTAACAAGCCCTTGATCTTCAACTATGGTTTCTACAGAGAGTAAATGTGTAGCTAGTCTTGGATCATATATTTTTAACACGAATAAATTTTTTGGCTCCGTTCATAGTGACCTCAACTTCTGCCGTTCCATTGCCGGGCTGCTTTTAATTGACTTGTTTTCTGCCATTATGGTTCTGTTGTAGTTCTTCATTTCTCTCAGATAGTTTGCGTAGCCTGTCATGTGCGCCGTTGCTCTGGAATATCACTCGTCACTTTTCGTGGTTGCTCGAGTTGCAAATATGTATCGAGCGTTCCTTCTCTTTGGATTCTTCTTTTATTAGAACACTTGACTGCAAAGTGTTTGATCTTGCTGCATGCGTAGTCTTTTTTTTCTTTTCTTGTTCCTTTTTACGTACCATTTTTACCTTCAAATATAAAGTTGCTTCCGTTTTTCCTGTTTGTTTTTCGTCCATTCTCTTATGTGTTTCTCCGTATCTGATCTCTTGATTGCACTTGACGTAACGATTGTATCGGCGTTCTCTAGACTTATGATCATGAACTTGTGCTCGTCGGATAATTTGAATAGCAGCAACGCGCCTATTATTTTTTCTTTAACTTGTTTCGAAATCAAGTTCTTTCAAAGTATAGGCCATTGTTATTGTGTTAACTTCCATGGAATTACAATGTTGTAGTTTGGTTGAAATTAAATTGTGTAATAAATCTATTTCTCACATAAGTCTCTTTTATTCTCGAACGCGTTATTTAGATTCTCTCACACTTGTCTTAGGGTTTCCGATTTGTATATGCCCTCCCTGCCAAAAATGTTGAACTAAAACCGATTAAAACATAATTCGTTTTAATCGGTTTTAATTGGTTCAATTCGTGACGGGTTCAAAAATAATCGATTTTAATTCCAAACAAATTATAATCGGTTTTAATATCGCTTTCGCGAATTATTTCCAATCCAAAATTATTATATTCTAATCCATATTGTTGTCAATCCAAATAAACATGAATAATCGGATGGATATATAATCCTAAATAATCCGCCTAATATATTTATTTTTAATAGTTGCCCTGCCGAAAATGTTCGATTAAAATTGATTAAAACATAATCGGTTTTAATACCGTATTTTTGGTGCAGAAATCCCGATCAATTCGGATTACTTCTTTTTTAATCAGTTTTAATCGAACATTTTCGATAGGACTAATTCTTTTTTTGCATCGCTAAAACAATCTTCGCTCTCGCCTTAATCTTTTTTCTTATCCGTCACATACGTCTCCTCTCTAAGCACACATCTTTACAAACACCGCTTCTAAATACGTTTATATAGCAAGTTTATTAAATATATTTTATTTAATAAATTTTAATACAATCAATGCAATTTTTGTCAATCAAAATTATTGTTCTATTATAAATAAAGTTTATTTCTTATCAATCAAAAGTTTTTGTCTCAAAAATAATTTTTAAAATAAAATAAGAGTACATTTTTTTAGAAAAGTATGTGTATGTGTATATAAAGAATCTAAAAAAAAATTTAAATAAAACAAACATACGTATTTCAAAGTTTTGTAGGTTTGTAGAAGACTCCCATAAACATATAAAATAAGCTCAGCATATAAATTTCCTTAGGTTAAAAATTGGCTTCGACAAAACGGAGAGAGAGGCAAAACGTTATTGAATTTGTCCTTTTCTACGCGCGAATTAGTAACAGCAACGGTTGGCAGTAACTTAAAAATATCGTGGATAATTGTACAAAAATATTATTTTATAACATTAAAAATTAACATTAAACATTAACATTAACATTTAATAAAATTAAGACATGCAAGTGGTTATTGATAAGATGGCAAGAAAGAAAATATATTGTTCCACAAGCCAGTGGCTATCAAGTGTCAAGAAATGACTGCGCAGATAAAAAAAAAATTCTCCTTTATTTTGCTTCTTCGTCTGTTTTTGCCAAGGACATGCTGAGTCTATCTTATATATCTATGGTAATTTTCTCTCTCTCTTCACTATCCCTGATTCTCCGACGTAATATCAAGAAATCTATCGCTATTTTAAAGACTCTCTACTTAATACAAAAATAATTATTACAAATTATTAAAATCTATGGAGTGATATAAAAGTTATTTAAAAAAAAATGCTTTTCAAATTTTAACTTTAAAACAAATATCTTAGTATAAGAGAAATATATTGTAGAAAAAAATATTATAGAAACTTGTGGAGAGAAAGGAGAGAGAGAGAGAAACAAAGGTCATGATGGGGAGAGGAGGAAAAGAAAAGAAAGAAAAAGAGAAAGAAAGTTCTATTTACATGCTCTACGAGAGATTAACGACGAGAGATTGTCCCTTAACCCTGTATATGTATATATATATATACATATATATATATATATATATATATATATATATATATATATATACACAAACCGCTAATCGCAAATACATGTGTGCAAGCGCGCGTATTTCTACAAATAAAAATATGATATAAAATAGATCATTTTTCTTACTTTCTAATTATGTTACATTATATTATATTATATTATATTATATTGTATTATATATTAGAAATATGCTTTACATTAAACGATTAATAGAAAATAATAATATAAATATACAATTTGCTAATTTTTCATGCACTTTATTAATACATATTTCTCAAGTGTTTAATATATAAATTGTATATACGATATTTATATATACGATATTATCTCACATTTTATTTATTTTGTGGATAAAGCAGTGTATTTAGATTATTGTATCTGATAAGAATGATTAAACTTTCAGTCGTTGTCTATGCCAACAAAATCTTGGTTCGAGTTTATTGTTAACTAGTTGGCTGCGTGGATCGTCTTCTTTCTTCAATTCATCAGACTTCTATTTTTCTTTTAAAAGCGAAAGGGTGGGTGTAGCATGTTTAGTAATTAATATATTAGTTTTAATATATTAGTTTTTTTATTATTTTGAAAGTGAAGAATACGTACATGTTTCTACAAATAACTTTCACGAAAAATGAACGTCTTGTCGAGTTCGTCGCGCCATACTAACAGAATTTACTTCTGAGCTTTCTGCTTGCAAATGCTTGGCGATCTTCGTCACATCTAAAATGCAGCTCTTTGAACGACCTTTTCAGACAACAAAATCAAGCACGGAAAATCTGTTCTCCGAAAAATCTAAGCTGAAATTGGACTTAGCTAGGAAATTAATCAAACCTGAACTAAACGTTGATGAAAATAACTTTGACGAAATGATTTTCGTCTCTCATTCTGATAAATCACAAGTGAAAGAAATTTCACCTGTCAGCAAAGATAGAAATGTAGAAAAAACGACAAAGGCAACCAGTAAATTTAATGTCGTGCATGTATCGCGCGAAAGTTCAATAATTGCAAATACACAGAAAGAGAAATCGATTACGAAAGACAGATGGAAGATCTTGGAAGATAGACAATCCTTGAAAGATAGAAATATCAAAGGTTCGTTCAGATCATCCATGATTAAAAAAAATCAGATACCTACAGAAAAAGCGATCATATCTTCGTCTTTAGAAGAAACATCATTGAGCAGTATTTCTAAATTTAATATTATACCACGCAGAATTACGATTTCGCGTCGCGGTACCATATCCGTAAAGGAAACAGCCGCCACGACTATCGATACGACGAAAGTTCGATCTTCAATGTTGCAGAGTACCTTGGTGCCGCGAGAAGAAACATCAACGTTGACAAATCCGATGGAAACTCTGGACAAGAATATCGTTACAACCATAGAACCACTAAAGTTAGATGAAACATCTATTGAAACAATTAAGTCAGATAAACAAGAACGCAATAATAATGACATACAAAAGGAAACTGCTGTGACATTGAGCACTACGTCAATTATGGACACGTTAATAGAATCTAGGAATATTTACACTACGGAATTCGCTCACGAAATAACACTGTCACCAACGGTTACTACGCCGAGCAGTATGCATTCATCAACAACGGAGTCAAAAAAGCTGTATCCTGTTTATATTCCTGATGCGAAGAAATATGACTTGTCGGAAAACAAGAGCATGAAATTTGTGAATGATGCAAGGAAAAGTATTTTTCAGCCTCGTTATACAAAGCAACAGGACAAAGTGGCAGTTTCTATGGTAACATCGATGACTGTTGGACCTACCAGTCGATATATTAAGAAAAAATCGGGCGTTTTCACACCATACGATGTCGTTCCCAAGCCACTCAACACAGAGGCGACATTTACTCAGACGAAACACAGAGAGTTTCGTCCGCGAACGGCAACTTATAGGAGACATTCCGAAGTACCAACTAGTCAATTGATGATCCAACAGTCAAGTAAAGCGGATAAAGAAGCGATTGCTGATTTCGTCACCATAACATCAAAACCAACTAAGTATAATACACATGTCACAGCAAGGAGTCATTCTAATTCTTCCGAGCCGCTCGTTAATGTGAAAATCGACACTTTAAATGATAACCTGCCGCTGGTATTTATTGAGAACAACAATAGCAACAGCAGCGATTCCAATATTTTCAATCCCACTAAAAGCGCGATTTTCAGCAAGAACGCTACCACACTGTTGGAGCAACTACGGAGTACTGTGGCACCGCTCTTGAACTCTTTAAGTGAAAAAACTCCCATTTTCTCTGGAGCTTATTCCAATGTGAATATCGGGGTGAGTAATTTTATAAGTTTATAAAAATCATCCAATAATGTTTAAGAGATGAGCACGTGTCAAGATATGTGTTGTAAAGATGTATACATATATACATGTACATATATATACAGTGTCCCAGCTAACTTGACCACCTTGAATATCTCGCTTATTTTTAATGGTAGAAAGAAATGTTATAGACTATAATGCTATAGAGACAAGAATTATATGTTATTAGGAGGCGAATACTGTCTCATACAAAATTTTTTTCAAAGTCATATTTTTGAGATTTCAAGATCATCGAAATTTTTTTAAATGGGATTAAATATTTTTTTATCATGACGTAATAGCAGAGGTAAAGATCTTTGCAACGACTTATTGCATAATGATCTCCACGTGACCTTTAGCATAAAAAATCAAAAAATAATTGGAAATATTTAAATGATGGAATACTTGCGATAAAAGGTTTAATAAAAAAATTTATTTCAACAAATGCTCAAAATGATATCCATTGACTTCAATACATTTTTATATACGGCCAATAAATGATTTTCTTGCACTTCTTATCGTTTCCTGACTGATATTAGAACATGCATTTCTAATGCGCATCCTCATTTCTTCGGGCGTTGTTGGAACGTTCATAAATGATGTCCTTATAAAAAACTCATAGTACTCCTCATAAAAAAAATCCAAAAAAATCCATCTGGAGCCAGATCAGGTGAACGTGAAGGCCATACAACGTTTGCACCTCGCCCAATCCAACGTCGAAGAAAATTTTTATCCAATATTCCACGGGCTATTCTTACATTGTGGGCCGAACATTCGTCATACTGATACCATATTTCAATCCTTTGAACTAATGGTATTTCTTCGAATAGAAGACACTTCTTCTGTCAAAAAATTCACATACTTCTCACCTTTCAAAGTATCATCAATGAAAAATAGTCCAATGATCTGGTCCCGAGGATTTCATATTATACATTTACACTCCATGGATGCTGGTATACCTTTTGTCGAAGCCATTTTGGATTTTCAATGGATCAGTAATGCATATTATGTGTATTTAATTGTCAATGGTTGATAAAACTTGATTCATTCATGAAAACAATGTTGGGAAAAAAATTCTCATTCATTCGGATTTGTTCCATTGCCCATTCACAAAACATTCACAAACGATTTTGAAAGTCAGTGCCATGAAGCTCCTGATGTAAAGAAATATGAAACGGATGCAATTTATAACATTGAAGTACCCCGATGTACACTTTTGGAAATATTATGATAACATTAGATTTTCCGACAATTGATAGGATCGTATTGCAGTCAACACAGCAATCTCTATTGCTTCTTCAATGACAGGTTTCGATCGTTTCCTTTTGGATAGGTTACAAAAGCAACACTGCCAGTGCCACGAAATAATTGAATGATCGAAACTTTTTCGAGAAAGATGATAATAAAAATGATAATAGTATATGAAATTGGAAGCCTACTAGCGTTTGTAAATTGAATTGTTTGAATTAGAAGAATACAAAAACTTATTTACTAACATTAGCCGAGGCTTTCAAAATATATTGAAGTTAATATCAACATCATTTTGAGCATTTGTTGAAATAAATTTGGTAAATATGCCAATGAAGGGAAGCATTTCCGATGACTTTGACCTTGATGTTGTCAAGGTCATGACCCTGAACAACATTCAAAAAGTTTTAGCCTTTGGTCATTGTCTATTAAAAAGTTATTAATAAAAAAATTGAAATATACAAAATACATGCATGGACAGAAAGCACGTGCGCGCGCGCGCGCACACGGGGAAGGGAGGGTACAATGTAGCATATATTTTCCAAGTTGTAAAGCGAGGTCCACCCCGTTTACAGGCAAGGTAGGTGCGAGAGGGGGACCAAAGATCCTCGTTGCATCCTCCCCATCGTAAATGTACTTTGATATATTTCAAACTTTTTTGCAGGGTGGACCGCGCTTTACAACTTACAAAATATATGCTACATTGTAAAGCAAGGTCCACCCTGCCTACCGGCTAGGTGGATGCGGCTGCCCTCCCCCCCGTGTGTGTGTGTGTGTGTGTGTGTGCGTGCATGCGTGCGTGCGTGGGTGCATGCGTGTATGTGTGTATGTGTGCGCGCGCGTGCGCGTGCTTTCTGTCCATGCATGTACTTTAGTATATTTCAAACTTTTATCGTTAATAACTTTTTTTTTGGACTTCCGCCAATTTAAAATTGTTATTCACATTATTCTCTAAAAAGTTATTAAAACAATTTGCAGCCCATTTGAAGATGGAGTCATGATTCTGAATAATTACCATAACTTTTTAATAACAATAAGCGACGGCTAAAATCTTTTGATTGTTACTCAGGACAGTGACCTTGACAACATATGTCAAGGTCAAGGTCATTGCGGCTGCCTATCTTTGTCGGCATAATTCATTACCATAAATTTTTTCTATTAAATCTTTTAGCACAAGTATTCCATCATTTAAACATTTCCAATTATTTTTTTATTTTCCATGCTCAAGGTTACGTGTAATAGTAACGTCATTATGTAATAGGTCAAAAAGGTTTTCACCTCTGCTATCACGCCATGATATAAAAAAATATTTAGACCCATTTAAAAAAATATCTATGACCTTGAAATCTTAAAAAGATGACCTTGAAAAAAATTTTTTGTGGGACAATATTCGCCCTCTGACAACAAATAATTCTTGTCTATAACTATAATTTCTTTCTATCATTAAAAATAAGCGAGATATTCAAGGTGATTAAGTTAGCTGGGACACTCCGTATATGTATACATATATATAATACATAAAAAAGGTGCGTTTTACACGATATTTATATTGTAAGAAAGCTTTATTTTTATTTAATTAATCTTAGAATAATTTAACATAAAGTTACAAAAAATAAAACTCCATAAGACAAAAATAAACAAAGAAACAGCAGTAAACAAAGAAACAGCAATAAACAAAGAAGCAGTCGATGCCAAGCGCAGGTGATTGGGCGCAAAGAATTAAATACTAAAAATCATATAATAATCCTGTAATAAAATTACAACGAGCGTATGTTTCGGCTATTTTTTTTAGTCATCTTCAGCGCAAGATAACAGCATAAATTAAACATAACAAAAACAGACAAATTATTATGATATATTAAAGTCGTCTAATAAAAATAATAAATAAAATATAAATAATAAAAATAATAAAAATAAATAATAAAATAAAAATAAAATATAAATAATAAAAATAATGAATAAATAATAAAATAAAAAAAAATATAAATAATAAATAAAATAAATAAAATAATAAACATCAGTGAATAAAATAAAAATAATAAATAAAATAATAAATAAAAAATAAAAAATAAAAATAATAAATAAAATAAATAAAATAATAAACATCAGTGAATAAAAAAAAACATTAATTAATTAATTAAAATGTACGGAAGAATTGCATCTTTCACGTCAATGCCGCCAGATAATCTCCGAATTTCCAGTACACTTCTTAAAGATGCATTGGGAATTCGGAGATTTGTCTGGTAGCATGATGTGAGATATAACATGCAATTCCTCCCTACATTTTAATTAATTAATTTTTTTCTTTTATTCACTGGCGTTTATTGTTTTTATCAGACGATCTTAATATGTCATAGTTTGTTTTCGTTATGTTTAATTTATATTGCTATGTTGCACTAAAAATGGTACAAAAATTTTATTATGATTTTTAATACTTAATTTAATATATATGTGAAAAAAATTATTACAATGGCTTAATCAATTTGTGATGCTAATATTGTAGGATATTTATTTATATCATAGAATATTTATTTATATCTTTAAATCTAAAAATAGTATAAAAATATATAATTATTACATAAATATATGCAACATAATAACATTTATTAAATATAAATTTATTTATATTTATAGAGTACTGGATTTCATATGCAAATTAGTCCAAAAGTCTGGTATTATATACTTTGATAACTTTACAATGGATAGAGGTAAAAAATTGAAATTTTTAAGAGATTTATGGAATCATATAAACTCTTTTGATCAGGCGCCCATTCCAAACCATATAAAATAAGAAAGTGGAGAGGGTAACTTAAAAATCATATGTAGCATGAAAAATCGAATAGGTGAAAATATTTTTGAAGAAGAGAAAAATGGCTGTTGGAAAAGGTTGCTACGACCTCTCAATCCAAAACTTTGATCATGTAAACGATCATGTAAAAGATAGCTTTTATGATTCCATAATGTTCCTTAAAATTTAAATCTCTGTACATATTAAAGTTTTCAAGGTGTATTTTTTCAGATTTTTGAAATCTATGACCAAGATGATGTATAATTTATGTAAAGAATTATTTTTTTTGTAAACAGAATTCTGCTCCTAGAATAACGCCCAACGGTTCTGCACCCAGATTCAGTGCGAGATACAAAGGAGCGGAATTATTTATAAGAAAACCGTCTATTGAACAAGTTGTAATACCATCGATCACAACATCATCGACTACAACTTCGACACTGATAGAGGTAAGACTTTTAGGAATTTTGGATAGTATCTTATAATGAACATTTTGAGGACAGCTAAAACTTTCATAGTTTATTAATATTGTAACTATTTTTTAATACATTATTATGTGCATAATCAAATAAAAAGTTTATAAACTTTCTTTCCAACATTAAGCTTTTATAATGTCTTTATATAATAGTTTTATTAATAAATATAAATATGATTCTCATTTTATTATGTGATAATATTGCTAATAATTATTCTACAATAAATTACTATAATTATAGCGTGATATAAACAGGGTATTTTATTTTAATCGCTCGAGGCAAATATCTCTTGCCTTTAAAATATGAAAAATATGGAAAAACGTTTCGGATTAAAGTTGTGTGATTCGAAGGGGACATAAGATGATGTCATTGGTTTGACCTTGAGTGAACGTGCCAATCTTATATGAAGTTCAATTTTGCTTTTTTAAATAAAACCCCTTATTTTTCATTACATATTCTTGTATCTTACCTCGAGAGCTTTTTAAAACATTATAATTAAGTATTTTTTCATTAAATACTTAATTATAATGTTTTAAAAAGCTTTTTCATTGTACTACTATTCTGTTGGATACATAATTGCAATCATTTTTCGAATGCATTACCTGTTTTTTTGAGAATGTTGGCTGAATATTTCTACATGCCCGTCTTAGTGTAAAATTAATAGTTTTTGAGATTGGATTCAAAGAATAAAAAATTGTAATTTTAGTTGAAATTAAAGTCAATTTTATTTTTTAAAAGAACACTATTATTGTACTTTTAAATTTATCTAATCAAAATAAATGTTTTTAGTACCTTAACAATTTTTTATAAAATCGATAGTTTCCGAGATATTAGGCTAATATTGCGGTGTTTACGAGCACTAAGGCGCGCTGTCTTTTCATTTAGAAGGAATGCCTAAAACGCGTTTGAAGTGTTCGAAGAATCACCGAAGCTTTATGTTTACGGAATGATGAAATAATCATGTCTTTTTTTAGTATCGACTACTACTACAAAACACTTTCATTACTCCTATTCAGCTGATTGTTTTTGGTTAAAATCGACTCGAGTTGGCTCTTATTGCGATTTGTTGAATATATTTTGGTTATTAGAGCAAATTTATTTTATTTTCTTTCGTTAATTGTATCAATATCATCGTGACAGATTATTCGCTTTCAGAAATTGTTGCTATAATTAGTATTTATTATGCCGCTGATAATAATGCTACAGAAGCAGTTCGTCAATATCGAGATAGGTATTCGAATAAATGACATCATGATCATAAAGCAATTTTACGTTTAATAGCTAGAGTGCATATGGGACAGATGAAACGCAAACGTTCTAAAAAATCAATAAATAACGACAATACTATTATTGTAACTGTATTAGGAATGATAATAATAAGTCCATACATTAGCCAACGTCAAATTAGTCGTTCTTTAAATGTGTCTCCTGCGACTGTAGATAGAATTTTACGCCAATCACATTCATTCTTATCACATTTTATTTAATCAAGAGCTTTCTGATAATGATAAAGTTCTTCGTGTCACATTCCGCAGGTAGACTGTAGCTCAAACTCAAATCGATCCTATATTTTTTTATGTTATATTTAATGATGAGACTGCATTTGAGAGCAATGGCATACTGAATCGGCATAATAGCCATTATTATTCTAATGTCAATATCCACTGGGTTCGTTATGTCACAGATAATCAGCATCGGTGGAAGGTAAAGTTTAGTACGGTATTTTAGATGGTCATATTATTGGATCCGACTTTTTTGATGACAATGTTACAGGGTAATCAGATTTATGTATGCTACGAGATGTATTGTCACGGATGTTACAGTTTGTCGATGAAAATAGTTCAACGTATATGATTGCAATAGAACGGTGCATTATCACACAACACACGCCCTATAAGAGACTTTTAAATTTAACTTATCCATACCGTTGAATTGGATGAAATGATCATGTAGCATAGTCACCCAGATCACCAAATCTAACATCACCAAATTTTTTTCTTATAGAACTACTTAAAAAATATCGTTTACCAGACCGCACAGCTGAAGACCTAAAGGACCGCATCAGACAAACGTGTAGAAATATACCAGTCAACGTTCTCAGAAAAGCATTTAATGCATTCGAAAAACGGTTGCAATTATGTAACCAACAGAATAATAGTACATTTGAGTATTTGCTGTAAACCAAAAATACACACTCAATGTGATTTCGATGTGACTCTACTGAGTCAATGGTGCCTTCACTGGTCGGATCGATCTTGGGTCTTCATTGGCCAGTATGGCTTGGAAAATGCTAATGTCAGCGGAATTGTAAAATTCAAGCTTTGTAACTCGAAAAGTACTTATTGAAAAAATACTTAATTATAGTGTTTTGAAAAGCTCTCGAGGTAAGCTACAAGAATATGCAACGAAAAATAGGGGGTTTTATTTAAAAAAACAAAATTGAACTTTATATGAACTTGGCACGTTTACTAAATGTCAAATCAATATCACTATCCTATATCCCTTTTCATCAAACAACTTCTGCCTGAAATGTTTTTCCATATCATTCATATTTTTCGAGATATTTGCCTAAGGCGATTAAAATGAAACACCCTGTTTACACACACACACACACACACACACACACACACACACACACACATACACACACACACACACACACACACACACACACACACACACACATATATATATGTATATATATATATATATATACAAGATGTTTTATTTAACTTTTACATTTCAAATAACTCCGTTACTTTTACATATACAAAAAAAAATTATAAAGGAAAAAGTTGTATGAATCAAAGGGGCAAAACACGATGGGGAAATTAAAAAGTCATATTAAGATCATTTTGAATGTTATTTTAAGGTGGTTTTTTTTTTAACAGAATCATATAATAAGTTTAAATAGATGATTTAATTTATATTAGATATTTAACAATATCTTTAATTGTGCCTCATAAAAAGTGGTGTTAGATCCGGAGAGCTACCGCCAGTTAATATTTAAGAGGCTACCAATCTACTTTTTTGGAAACTTGTTGTTTAAAGTTTAAAGTATCATGTATTATTCAAGTAAAATGTGTTGGACAACCATCGTGTTGGTACCATGTCTAACTACCTGTTTGCAACAGGTTATTTTTTTATGGAATATAGTTAAAGGTATTGTTTATCAAGATACGCCGACAACAGTCCAGAATATGAAAGAGCGCATTAATCACGTTGACTGCCGCGCGCATTTTATGTGGTTTGCCCATAGCGCCAATATGAATTTTTTATTATGCGATGCATATTATGTTGAAATATTATTTACAGCAGATAAGTTGAGTTGTTCAATCATGTAATGCATTTTTCGTGATGGAGGTCACCGATGACCCCTGAGGCGCTGTAGGCCATTTTTGCAATTATTACTTGTTTCAAATTGTTGTGCTCGAGTTGCTAAGCAACTACTCTGTTTACTTAGTCTTATTCAGTGCGTTCTGATAAAAAATCAGGTAAGTGAGTTTGTTATACTTTTTCACTTTACATAAGTTTTTGCATTTCGTACCTTTTATTCAATTTTTTAATTAGCCCTTAAAAATATGACTTTAAATGAAGATTATGCGTCATGTACTTCATCCGACGATGCAGTTTTACAAAGACCCTCCAAACGATCGACTGCTATCAGATAGTGAGAAAAGTTCATCGAGTAGTTCATCTGATATGATAAGGGCTTCCACAGTACATCAGAGCCGAATTGAGTCTGACAGTGAAACTGAAGGTAACAATGAAGATGATATACAAGAAGAGTCTGAATTAGCATATTCCTTTGGATAATCAAACCAAAATCACATTTTCGAATTCGCCTGATATCAATACGTATCAATCGAAGATTTTTGATTATACAGAACCGCATAATTTTTATTTTCTTTTTGTCACGGATGAAATATTCCAAATTATCGCAAATCAAACGAATATCTATACTGCGCAAACAAGGTCAAGACAGCGATCGTATCGTCTATATCAATGGCATGAAACAAATTGTAACGAAATAAAACGTTTCTTTAGTCTTATTATATGGATGGGATTAGTGCAATTATTGAAAATTGAGCTGTATTGAAGTAAAAATGAAGGATATAATCAGACATATCCACGTACAGTCATGTCAAGAAATCGATTTGAATTTGCGGTTTGTTCATTTTAGTAATAATGAAGAAAATGATCCTAATAATAGATTATTTAAAATTATTCATATTATCGATCATCTAAACAATAATTTTAAGAAATATAATCCAGATGAAATGTTGTGCGTGAATGAATCATTAGTGCCATTTTGAGGCCGCATAGCATTTCGTCAATATTTAAAACAAAAACATCACAAATATAGAATAAAAGTTTTTAAATTATGTAGTGGGCTTAGGATACACTTATTCATTTCAAATCTACACGGACAAAAACAAAAATGTAAATCGAATATCTGGAAACAAGTCGTCTGAGATTGTAATGTCTTTTTGTAAAGATATTTTGGGCAAAGACAATACTATCTGCACAGATAATTGGTACACAAGTATTGACCTGGCGGAAAAATTAATTACAATGCACACACATTTAGTGGGTACCCTGCTAAAAAATCGGCGAGGCAATCCAAAACAAGTAGTGTCCCAAATATTAAAACGTGGAGTAGTTATCGCGCGAGAAAATGAAAATGATATAATAGTCTTAAAATGGAAAGATAAGAGAGATGTATTGATACTATTTACAAAACATTCAGCAGAAATGGCAACTGTACAGAAAAAATGTTGTTCATATGAAAAATCAAAAATAGTAGAATATAATTTAGGGAAATCTTCAGCCAATTTATCTGATCAAATGACTGCTTGTAGTTCATCACTGCTTAAAACTGTAAAATGGTACAAGAAATTGGCAATAGAGCTTTTAGTGAATATTTGTATTGTAAATTCAATGGTGTTATTCAAACAAGTAACTCAAAAAAATAAAAATAAAAATTTCCGATTTTAGGATAAAATTCGCAATGCATTTAGTGAAATGTTCTGATGATGAAGTTTGCATTTCTTCAAGTAACTGCTTACAGAAAAAACGTTGTCACAAATTAAAAAGAATATCCGGAAAAGCACGAAATGTAAGACGATTTTGCAAAGTGTGCTACAAAAAAAATTCAAAGCAGCTAGGGAGAATAAGTGCAAAAAATTCTACTTGAAAAGTGGTGACATATTATGCCGATTATATTGGCTCACCTTTCTTTGCCTAGAGTGCTTCGAGATGTGATTCATCGCAATATGCACAGATAATATGTATATTTTTCATGTGTTAATAAAATTATTTTTATATGTTCTATATGGCATTAATTTCTTCAAACCATTATAGTAACAATGATATTATTGACAAATTTATCAGTATTGATATTTATTCTAATTATGTATTTTTACTATTGGTCACGTCGCCGATCACCGATAGCCCCCACTGCGCTGCAGCCAAGTCGAGTGCCGGTCACCGGTGACCCTCACGGCAGTCAACGTGTTAATAATGCTTTGAGGAATATTACTCCATAAGTAAACGCAACAGCAAGACACTCGTTCATCAGACGTTTACAAAAATGTATTGACGTTGATGATGGACATTTTGAACACCTATTAAAATAAATATTAAAATAAATAAACAAATATTAACATAAAAAAATAATTATTAAGATTTATTGATTATCCTATACCGTTATAGCATAAATTTGGAGTACAAGATTACTTGAAAGTCATGTTATTATAAATGGTTAAATTTCTTTTAAAATCAATTAAAACATCACCTATTTAACATCATATAATTCCATTTAAAAAAACATTAATTACTTTGAAATAACATTCAAAATGACTTAATACGACTTTTTAATTTCACCATTGTGTTTCTCCCTTTGACTCATATAACTTCTTCCTTTACCATTTTTTTGTATATATAAAAGTAACAGAGTTTGTAAAAGTTAAATAAAACACCCTATATATACAGGGTATCTTTGACACCTGTAACTTTTGACACACCCGAAGTGTGAAGGTAGATGAAGTCAAATCGAAAAGAAAAGTTCTGTACTATTTTCCTCTATAACTCTTCACAAAGGAATTATTATTGAGTAAAGTTTAGCCAATCAGCGCTGATCTTTAGCCAGACGCACGTCAGTGAGCTGTGTGCCTGATAGTGATGCGCCGCCGTAGCGACGGAGAGCTCTCGTACACAAGGCGCGTGGCTCACCGACGTGCGCCCGGCTAAAGAGGAGCGGTGATAGGACAGATTTCATTCGATAATAACTCTTTTAAAGCGTTATAGAAAAAAAATGATACAAGACGTTTGGCCCAATCTATCTTCACACTTCGAATGTGTCAAGAGTTATCGAATACCCTTTATGTAAATATATATATAAATGTGTGTGCATGTGTGTGTGTGTGTGTGCGCGCGTGTGTGCGTTAATATTCATAAAAAAATTTTACATTTTCTCTGAATCGATAACAATGATGTTTATTATGTACTTTATGTATAATTATTGGTTGAATATTAAAACTGATTTCGCATTAACTAAACATAAAACGAGTACGCTTTTATTTTAAATGCATTTTATACGTATATGTATTTACTGTTCTATATATGTGAAGTATATTTTTTATATAGTTTAAAATAAAATAAAACAAAAGGTGAAGTAAGTCATCATAACAAAAGATAAGAAAAGTCCCAGGTAAGGCGATATATCCGACATTAATAACTTTCTTCAAAAGAAGTTATGTAAGGTAATTTTCTGTGCTTAAAAGGTTTTCCCTACGAAGGTACCAGAGGATTCCGAAGCAATTGTACTGTCATCGTGGATCAATTCTATCGCTACAACCTCATCGAGCAATCTCATTTTTAATTATATCCATACAAACACTTTGCGTTAATCTATAATAATTTAAATGATCTTTCATCATAATGAAAAATAGTTTTATCACTGCTTTTATTAACTATTTTATTATTATTAATAATTTTTTAATTGGTATTATATATGTTTACTTGTGCATATCATCGCATTATCACTTTAAAAAAACACACATATATAATTATTGCACATACAATTCATTAAGAATCGATTTATAAACGTCATTAGATGACATTTCAATACTTAGAGAATGATCTGCGAAGAAAGTTACTAACATTAATCGAAAAAGATATTTCCACGATTATCAAGCATGTTCATATCATCTCATGGCACTCCCGGCATTGCCATAAATCTATGTATATGTGCACATAAATATTGTATCATACAATATCATATAATTTTATATATACTTATCCTTTATAATAAATATATTGATTTTAGCATCATACGTAATTAGCAATTGTTTATCCTTCTTTAGCCAAGTCAGAATTAAAGTTAAAATATATTTATAAATATATAGAAACATATATATTTTTATTGATTTTTTAGTGATCATCATCGTAAAAAACGAGAAAGAAAGAAAGAGAAAAGAAGGGAGAATAAAAAAAAGGGGAAATTAATATAGGAAAAGAAATCAGTCAGAAAATGAGAATAAAAAGGAGAAGAAAAACAGGAAAGAAAAAGAACAAAAGGGAGATAGGGAAAAGAGGAAAAGAGGAGAGAAAAAAGGCAGAGAGAAAGTGGAAAAGGGAAGAAGGGAAAAAATCATATTGTATTAATAAAATATGAAATAAAAGACTTTGATATTAAATAACTGTGATATTAAATAAGAAAGGAATAGCAGGCTAATTACAAGGGGAAAGGAAGCAGGATTATTGTTAGTATATTAATAAAATTATATTTTTTTTTAATAATTATAAAAATTGAGTTGTTTTATGGATCCAATTATAAAAAATATGCTATATATTAGTAAAACTTCTAATATAAAAGGCTAGAAATAGTTTACTATGTTTCAATTTTTTATAATATTAAAAGTAGATTTCTGTAATTCTTAAAAATTGCTTTTAATTATCATAATAAACACGTTTTAATTTTCTGATAATATTGATACATTTTTGTGTTAGATTAAATAGCCACAAAATTGTCAACATATTTGTAATGAATTCACAGATATTTGTTTATATGTGTCAGTATCTGTCATATAAATCATATTTTTATTTGGATATTTTATTTCTCAGAATTAAATATATACTTATATGAACAATGTTGTTTTTTCAAAAAAGAAATATTAAATATACATATAATATTTCTATCCTAATTCTATACAAATATTTTGTGCGTGTTCCCTCTTATTCCAAATATTAGTCATAAACATCATTAATTATAAAAAAAAATAACATTTACATGTAATAGATTATATAAGTTTTTATATAATGGCATAGATTAGATAAATATAGACAAAGAAGGAAGAATGTAATAAATGTTACTTTTATGGATTTTTTGTTAAATACCGATAATTGTCTCATTTTTATACATTTTTTTATTTTAATTAATTCTATATTTATTACACAGTTGATTCTAATATATTGTTTCTAATATATTGTTTTTTATCACAATTTTAATATTATAAAATATTGAAATGGGCTTATGAAGTTAAATAAATTATGTGATACTTTTATATACATGACATAATTTTTGTATTTAGCATATATTGTAAATATTTATTGTAAATAACCTCTTTTTGAAGTTATCATCGAATTATATAGGAAATGATAATATAATACTAATATTTCCATAATAATATAATAGTGAAAGTACATCAGTGGGGCTTTGTAAACGCAAGGTATCTTATCGCAAGGCATATTATAGGAATATATTTCACTTGAATAATAATAATGTAATGGGTCAATTAGAGCCAGGCCGCGGTAATTAGTGAATATTGAATATTGTGATATTCAATATTGCGTGTTATTTATATTATATTGAAACAGAATACATAATAAAAATGTCAAACATTCCAGTTCGCTTCGAGCCCTCTTCAATGATATCGAAGTACTTATAAAAACTACATGAACCTTATAAGAAACCGATGCGTCTCGAGATAGAGCGATAATATAGAGGAAATAAGCATAAATACATTGAAAGTGTACGGAAACGCATACAATATCAAAATAAAATCCATTCGCCGTGGATGAATTTAAATAATATCCGCCGCAATCTTTAGACATAACTGTCTTCCATACTGACCTCTTACTCTCATAGTGGTCTTACAAATAAAATTATACTGCTGTTGATGCATGTCGAATTTACAAACTTGAATTGGCAAATGATTGAAAGGGCGATGGATATTCTCATGACAAACTGAGAGAAAAACGATTTCAAAGCAAAATGGACTTCATGAGGGGAGTTAAATGTAGTGCCCCGTCAACAAGATCTATAGAATCATATGATGAAGTTTAAAATATTGCATGTCCAACATAATATTGTGATATTGATGATATTTTGAGGTAAATTAAACAAAATGATAAAAAATAATAAGTGAAAGACAAAATTATAAAACAATCATTAAAAATTAATAAGATGTGACAAGTAATAAACTGATATGTCAGACGTAGGAGCGAATGTGTGAACGACGTGGGAACTTATTATTTTTTATCACATCGTCTAATTTATCTTAATATCATCATGTTGAACCAATATTTTAAACTTTTTCATCATATAGTTCTATAAATCTTGTTGACGAGGCACCATATTTCATCCCCCTCATGAGGTCTATTTTGCTTCGGAATCATTTTTTCCTCAGTTTGTCATGAGAGTATCCATCGCCCCTTTGATCATTCGCCAATTCGAGTTTGCAAATTCGTCATGCATCAATAGCGGTATAATTTTATTTGTAAGACCACTACAAGAGATCAGTTTGGGAGATGGTTATGTCTAACAATTGCGATGGATATTATTAAGTTCACCCATGACAAAAGGATTTTATTTTGATATTGTATACGTTTGTGTACACTTCCAATGTATTTACGCTTATTCCCTCTATATTATCGCTTTGTCTTAAGAAGCGTCGGTTTATTATAAGGTTTATGTAGTTTTTATAAGTCTACTTCGATATCATTGAAGAGAACTCGAAATGAGCCAAAACGTCTGACATTATTATTATGTATTCTGTTTCAATATAATATAAATATGTTCACGCACAGCCGGGCTCCAATTGACCTATTATATTATTACTATCTAATTAGATCTTATCTTTCGATCCTTTACATTTTCATTCATTTTTTTATATTTCACTTGATTATCATTATTGTATTTATTTGAAAGCACAGCTTTGTTTTTTTTTTTGTAAATAGAATAACTAAAACGTATTGACTCTTAAATGTACAAGCTACTATCGCTGTCTATGCTATAATCTAATTTTTTAAGTTAAATTAAATTTTACTCTACGAAAATAAAAAAATATAACTAATGCATTTAAGAGTTAAAACGCTGCTCTCGACTTGTAGATTGTATATGATACAAATATTCTTGAGACCTATCTATCACACTATAAATTGCACCAAAGTGTGTACAGCACTTGCACGCACCGAATTTCTGATTGCAGAATTCTGACTTGGCGCCGCCCGTTCATATCAACAGCCCCGGCGAGCCCAGATTCATCACTTTTTATCAGGCATTAGAGTCAGCTAGCATAAGAAACGAAAATCTGAGTGTGAATGATGTATCTCAGCGGCAAAAACTAACTGGCGGGATAACGAAGGTAGACTCTAACGCTACTGTACCTAACGGCATCAATAATGATACTGCTAACAACAATGATACCACAAGCCCAAAATCCGCATCTATCGCAGCTACATCCTTCCCAGATATTTCTACTATAGATATTACCACTGCTGTTCAATCGGCAAACCTTTCGTTTGCTTCGAGATTAGCTACGGAAATTATCCCTCATAATAACTCGAAAATCATCTCGACGATGATTCCAATATCCGCAAATTCAGATACAAACGAGCAAACGACTACAGCATCTATTATGAAATCGTTCGGAATCAGCGCCTCTGATAATACAATGACAAATACATTGGCTAGCGCAAATATTTCGAACACTTTAATGTTACTTAATGTTACCACAAACAAAATAGTCACGATTGACACATCGACAAACGTTGATGTAACTTCGGGTACATTGCCGTCCATGAAATTTACTTCGGAAAATGTTCGACCTTTTGAATCGGTGAATATAAGCGCTGAAACAATGGAGTTAATGGCATCATCCACTATTAAACCAGTCACAGATGTATTCACACCCGCCTCTGTGAATCTACAAATATCGACTAATATATCGGACACATCTTCTCCAATCACTGAAAGCGTTATTGTAACACAAATATCATCTGAAGCAACGACTATATCCGTGATGAATGATATATCTGAGAATATTGAAACGAATACCGTGCAACAATATGATAAAACAACGCCTCAAACGACAAAAATAAAAGATGTAACTGAAAATATAGAAATGAATATGATACAACAATTCGATGCAACAGTTCCGCCTCAAATGACGGAAAGTACGAGCACCATTGACTCCATAACGACAGAAGAAATTTCTAACGACATAATTGAGATTCAAGTAACGCAAGCACCTATTATATTTACGTTTCACATACGCTTTATTGATATCGCATATAATATTTTATTGCATTTGCAGGACTCCACAGTTAGGACATCTATTGAAAAGCCTACTACTACCACTATTTCCTCCAAACTATTCAATACAATATTGGATTCATTTATAAATACAAAAAATTTGGAAGAGACGACTACCTTACGGAAAACTAATTCGGGGAACGTCGGAATAACAACTATTCAAGATGTCGATATCGAGTTAATAACGACGCAAACAACGACAATGAGACCAGAACAAAAAAATATAGTAAATTTGGTTACTGCGTTTTCAATCGCACACAATCGATCTAATGATCAGAAAACAAGTGCATTGAATATGTTAAATTCGAATACAACTCAGAATGCAAAAGATTCATCGATAAACGCAGAAATCATGACTAGCTCGCGACTTGCCGATTTGATTATGAAGAACGATTCACAGTCGTCTAATGACACATTGCTTACTAAACTAATGACTATTGCGAAGACACTCTTCTCGGAAGAAATAAATGAAACGCGACAATCGTTATTCATGTCAGATCAAATTAATGATTTTAAAATAACTATTGTTCCAGATATAAATAACTTGACTCAAGCTGATGGCATGATAAAAAATGATGATAAAAATCAACTCATGCTTTCGAACAATATATCAAAAAAAATTAATGCGTCTGCCGAACTGTCGACCGTTTTAGAAAAAACTCTCGAACGTATAAATATCATAACATCCAGAAATGAAACAGAAGAAAGATCTAATCGCGGCCCTATTGTAGGATCAGAAATTTTGTTAATGGAACTTAACACACAACCCACTGATATCACAAATTCAATTGATGTAGGTGATATTATTACACCTTAAATATCTCTTTTTCAGACAAACATCGAAGCATCAAACATAACAATGTCGATTAGCATGAGTTCTCTAATTATTAACTAATTATTAACATGCTCGATCAAATTATTACACAATTATCTAATCCAATTCAATTGTCTGATAATGATACCTAATCTACAATTTTAAATATTGATTCTAAAAATTCAACAAAATTAATTTATAATTCTTTCAAATAATAATATTGAATCATTAAATCGGAATTTATTACTAATAATCTTATTAATAATCTTTTTATAATAAATTCTATTAACGCGATTATAAAACAAGTACTCTTTTCAATGTAAAAAAATTTGCGATATATCAGATATTTTCGCGAAAATGATAGCAGAATTAACTACTTGTGTAACCATAACGAAAATAAACATTGCGCGAACGATTGCTGTAAATGCTTCTAGTCAGGCACCAAAACTTACATTACAATAGAATTTATATCTGAGTAACAGATTACGAAAAATTGATGCCTTATAATGAATATATCAGATATCATTACAACGCTGTTAACCGTACCCGATGATAACGCGATTAATATAAGTGATTTATCTAGTTTAATGTCTTCCAACATCAATTCGTCCAAAATCAATTCGTAATCTAGTAAGCTCCACTGATACTACCACTATTAATCAATTCAACAACATAACAACAAGTGTTCTTCAAACACTAAGTGATCTCGTAAGTGAAACATCAAATCTTATTGCCCGTTTCCAGGATACAATGACAACAACAATTGCCCAAGGGACGGAGATCGGCTCACGAATCATCCAATCTGAGCAACCAACTGAAACCACCATTACTAGCATTTTTACCACATCCTCTGAATTTCCCACGGTCGACACAACGACTATCATATCCTCATCAATTGAACCGATAACGGACACTGCGACAACGACGTCGACGATACCGACAACGACTCTTCAAACGACATCAACGAAACCGTTGCAAGCCGATTTAGCTACCACTTCAACCAGCTTCATGCCCGAGGCAACCACTCCAGTTATCAATATTAACGAAAACCTTATCTCTACCGAGACGACAATCGATACTCAAAACACCATGGTTGCTTCAATTGAATCAGAGGAACTGACGACAACAACAATAATCACATCACCCATGAGTATGCCGACGACAACAACTATATCACCGACCACACAAAGTACTACTTCAGAACGAGTAATATCACATCCGCCATCTTTGGGTATTATAAATATGGGATCCTATCTAAGATCTTTTGGTGGCAATCAGGCGACGACACCAGCTTCAAGATTCAGTTCTTCCAGCAAAACACCAATTCGCGATTATCAAGTTTATGGTATTTATCCCAACAAAACCATCGTGCGGAAGCGACCGGAGGACAATCTGATCGATGCCAGAAATATAAATAGTCCGTATGTGATATTTGGCATCTTCCCGGACGGCAGATTGGTTCGCAAGTTTCCCAACGGAACAATAATATCGGATTCACCTAGGAATCCGGTCGAGGTTGTGTTTACGCTTAGCACTACCACTACTACTAACCGACCAGCATCCAGGCCATATTATAACCAGGTTAACCAAGCGGGCACTTATAACCAATATAAATCTCCGCTATACTATAGTAACTCAATGTACTATAGTAAACCCGTGGACAAACTGACGGGAGACATTCAGAATCTCGGCCCTGTTGATTTTGGATTTACCGATAATGCGATCGGCGTTTCCTCTGGAGTTGGCCCAAAATTCGCGACATCATTTGGTCCCCCTGCTAGCACTCCGTGCGCAAACAAAATGGTATTTTTGTCTGATCTCTTTATCAAAATCATATCAACTTTAATTCATACTTTATTTTGAAATTTGATCAAGAATCTTTCGGTATTTAAAGAAACTTTGTTCTAAGAAACAATTATTCTAACGGAGTGTTTTTAAGGTCTTCAAAAATCATTGCTGCATGAGGATATGAATAAAGTAGTTTAATCATTAATAGAAACTATGATTACAAGTTTAAAAAAAAAAATACCGGAATAAAACCAGCTGTTTCTTATAAGTTTTTGGCTGAATACAAATCCGGTTGTGAAATAGCGCCATTACTTCATAATCTTGAGAAATTTGCAATTAAAGTTGCAAAAAAGAACTATTTTCAAAAACTTTATCGTATTATAGCTACAATATGTGACGTGCTGGAAAAGTTCTATTACAATCAAAATAATGTTGTTAGAACTTTTAACCCACAAAGGGAATTTTTGGTGTCGGTTATGGTTAATAAGATAATTATATATATACCCTATTAAATATGAGACGTATTGCAGAAATTATATGTGACTTAGATCACGATGATTTACCAAAAAGCTTTCAATTTTGTTTATTTGAATTTATGAATTTTTTAGGCGCTAAATACGAATCTAATGTTAAAACTGTCAAATTCAAAATGGTGGATTCAATACGGTAGATGTCAAAACTTAAATTTTTATAATATTGAATCCGTTATATTAAGTCCACTATTTTGAATTTAATAATTTTGATATTGGATTTGTATTCAGTGTTTTAAAAAATTTTTAGATTTAAATAAACTTAATTAAAAATTATTGATAAATCGAATTAAGTTACATCTAATTTCTGCAACATACTCCATATTTAACCGTGGACACCTTATTAACCATAATCTTATTAATCATAATCAAAAATTCCTTTTATGGATCGGAAGTCTAACATATTTTATTTTGATTATAATAAAACTACTTCAGCACATATTGTAGCTATAATATGACAAAATTCGTGAAAATAGCCTTTTTGCAAGTTTCATTGCAAATTTCTCAAAATTCTGATGGAGCAATTTCACAACTGGATTTGTATTCAGCGTCCAAAATATACCTATAAGAAACGACTAGGCCGCTGTTCGAAAAAAAGTCATTTTTTGTTGAACAGTTATATATCAAAAGACATGATAGTATCTTGTGCCACGTTACCCACAGCAACAATATAACAGACCGTGTATCTATACACAAACTGCTCAGTTGCGAATATCTTAAATTATTGGATCTCAGTAACAACTAATGTTGTTCTACGTACACTAAAAAGGGAGATATTACAATGTAAAATTGTGATATAAAAATGTGTTTGTGTGTGTGTATGTGTGTGTGTATGTGTGTATGTGTGCGTGCGTGCGTGTGTGCGTGTGTGTGCGTGCGTGTGCGTGCGTGTGCGTGCGTGTGCGTGTGTGTGTGTGTGTGCTGCGCGCACACGTGTAGGTATCTGATCATCATAGTCATTTTTTTATTCTTTTCTATTACATACATTTGTCTTTTATATATTATAAAAAATTTCTGTTGAAATTGAAATTTTTATCACAAGATTGCTCTAGCAATTCTTACAGTATGATATTACACCTTACAAAGTATGATATTTTATATTTACACAGTTACACAATTACACATACATGTGAGATATTATTGTATTACATTGCAGATATTTTAAAAATTCAACTTTCACCAATTTTATTTTCATAGTCAAACATTAATGATTTATTAATTTTTCGATTTTCTTGTGATATTATCATCTCGTTTTATGGATGCAAATGATATCATGATATAAAGATATTATCAGAAAAGGATATGTGATTTGAAGTGATAAGTATATATTAAAAATGCAGATTAAGAGGCAAAATTTTCAACAGTACATATGAACTAACAATAAGTATTTTGCTTTAAGAATAAGAGTAAAGCAAACAAGAATGAAATATGTTATATTTTCTGCAAAGGTTTATTAAATTATTATTCACTGACGATTCTCCGCTATTTCACATACACATACACACATACACACACGCACGCACGCACGCGCGCGCGCACACACACACACACACACACACACACACACACACACGATTTAATATACATTTTTTTCTATTCCATGGAAAAATATATATGTTTAAATTTTTCTGTGCTTTCTGTACAATATGAATTAAAATCCTTAATGAAGCCTATTAAAAATCTGATCATTCTATGTGTGTTATTAAGATCCAATAATTCAAAGATCTAAATAAGATATTTTTACTTAGACAATTCTTGTCAGTAAAAAAAAAATAATTTAACTTGTAAAAAATTATGTTTTCAACAAAAGATGAAAAATCTAAGCATGTTTGTTCAAAAAATTGTTGTACAAAAAAATGTTAACTTAATACAATGGAATTTTTCGAAATAATACACCTTAAAATTGTAGATAACATCATTTCAGATGCATTAGATTATTTTCGAGCAGTGTGAATGGGGGAATCTACGTCGATTTGTAGGCGCAATATTTTCTTCCGACAGTATATTTGAAAGAATATATATGTAATGGAGTGAGTGTAATCTCATTATAACGGACTAAATTCCCGTACAGTCTATTTCGAGGTTTCACTCACAAGGCAAAGCAGCATTATTTTACTGTCTATTGTTTAAATTTATCTTTCTTACAAAAATCATGATAGAAAAAAATTGCACCAATTTAAAATAAAAAGATTATTTAAACTTATATATTTTCGGTAAAACTCTCGAAGTTGGGCTTATACGCTGATAATCTTGACCTTGACATATGTTATCAAGAAAGTTCTTCTAAATAATTCGCAAGAATTAAATGACGGCATTACTTTAGAAGATATAACAGTAATTATATAGAAAGAGGACAACCTCATGTATGATTTTGGTTTTGAAATATGTTGTCAAAGTCATCATCCTAAATGATTCTGATCTTGAAAAAACGCGGTCCTGATCCGTTTAAAAGTTATAAAGCATTAAAGAGTGAACTTCACTTCGTATTGTAAAGTACATGTGTGGACACATGTATGTTGACCCCCTATGGGGAGGCCCCACTTCTGGAAGATATAACCTAACCCAAATCTATATCTGATTTAATTATATATCTTTTTCCGCAC
Organism: Cataglyphis albicans; assembly: GCA_038406275.1. Taxonomy (NCBI): domain Eukaryota; kingdom Metazoa; phylum Arthropoda; class Insecta; order Hymenoptera; family Formicidae; genus Cataglyphis; species Cataglyphis albicans. Next base: position 620,368 of record JBCAUJ010000005.1, on the reverse strand, counting down.
TGTAAGCAGGGGACAGTGTTTCATATATAAAATTTTAATTTGCTATATCTTCTAAACTAATGCCGTCCGCCACTTAATTTTTGCGGAAATTACTCAGGAAAACCTTCTTGACAATATATATCGAGGTCAAGGTCATTGGCGTATTAGGCTAATTTCGAGAGTTTACCATATTTTACTATATTTACAATATTTTATCATATTTTCTTGTAAAAATTATAATATCAAAAAATATTATTCATATTACTTCGGTATAGCAATACAATAGCATATACAATTATATATAGTAGCGCTAAGTTTTCGTCATTAAATTTGTATGATTTTATATATCATATTTTTATATTTCGCTTACTTTTATATTTTTATTTTTATACTTTGATATTTTTTGTAATATTTATTGATATTGATAATTCTTGAAGAAAACTATATAAATTTTCAAAAAATGTTTTATTTCCAATTAACATTATCTCTTACATTATTTTTTTTATAAAAAAAGATTTAAACAACAGACAATAAAATAACGCTTTTTGTAAAACTTTTTTTTTAATCTCTCTCTCTCTCTCTCTCTCTCTCTGTCTCTCTCTGTCTCTCTCTGTCTCTCTCTGTCTCTCTTTCTCTCTCTCTCTCTCTCTCTCTCTCTCTCTCTCTCTCTTTTTTGTGTCTTCTTTTTTTTTTTTTCTTGATTAGGACTCAGATTATATTCGTTATAATGTAAATATGATCCAGCACATGTAGTGGCTAATATTTAATTCTGATTTAATTTTTTTTTTTATTTTAATTGTTCGCATAAAACAATAAAGTTTTATAACTCTGCATAATTTTATATAATAAATAATATTAATTATTTAGATAATAACACATTCTCAGTTTTTTGCATTAACTTATTTTTATAACTTTTTCTGACAAATTTTCTTTTATAATATGTATGTTTTATATAAGTATACTTCTGTTTTTATAGGTATACTTTTAATTTCGAATATATTTCTAATTCTAATTTCGAATATACTTCTAATATATATA
>JBCAUJ010000005.1:595291-619251 GCA_038406275.1 Cataglyphis albicans | reverse complement strand
ATAATTCTTCTTTTAATGAAATGCAATTTAATACTTTTTTGCAAATCAAAAATATCATGCTACACACAATGCTGCACACAAATTATTATTGTAAATTTGTAAATAATTATATCATATATTTAAAGCACTTTGTGCTTTGACTGTCAATGCTTAACATCATCATGCAAATCATTTTCATTTGCACTTTTGGTTTTTACGTTATATCTTTTTTCTGTTAAATATATATACAATAGCAAATTACATGTTTTACTAATATACATACTAAAAATATTTGATTAGATTTTAATATATAAGAAAAATTCTATTAAAATTCATTATACTTTACCAGAACCTTTGTAAATTCAAGTTTATGTAAAGATAAAAATTTTTAAAATTTTTTTAAGGGACCTAATATATTCTTTGTAAATATTCATAAAAGATTATTCCTCGCTAATTATATCGCCACTTAGATATGTTGTAGGGGAGATTGTTCTGAGTACTTCCTCGTAAAAATCAAGTAGATGGCATTAATTTAGGAAACAAAACAATAGCAAAGCTCAGTAAGCAAAGTTTGACGTAGTTTAAAGTTTGTGTATGGCATAATAATCTGTTACTCTTTGACTAGAAAATATTGTTTATGACTTTCATGCGTGGAGACGAACAAATCTTCTTCTCTTGCACCTGCATTCAAAAATAATTTTAATTCAACCTTCCTCTAAGAAGTGAAGCATTATTCTCATATACATATACCAAGATAGCAATACCTGATGATCAGATTTTATCACGCCATGATCTTTTGATATTTATAGTAATTAGACAACACAAAACGCGCGCTTTATGTGCGTCATTTATTTCTTTTTTTTATTATATATTTTTAATAACACAATTTTCAATACACTATTAAACTCTTGATATAACTGTCAAAATACAATGCTCACGAAGTAAGCGCAATGACAAAACCAATCAACATCGCGGAAAAGAGGTAACAATGGTGTTTTGATATTGATTGCCAGTACTGAAAATCTGTAACATACGTGACGTAAACTATATATTTTCAGTGGAAATTAATATCGGAACATAGCCAATAACTGATATATTTGAGATTCGATTTTGCTTGTCTTTTTCAGAAACGGATATGATATATTTCAGGAAACATTGTTTATTGCAATAATTCTATAATGTGAAAATAATATCAAACTATAACCTTTCTTTACAACATATCTAAATGGTGATAAAATCAGTGAAGTGTGATTTTTTATGCATATTTATCGTATCTTCAAAAAGCTACATATACTGCATTTAAACATTTATGTCTAGCATTATAATAAATTGTATTCTGGCAATTGCACATTTTTAATATTATAATAAATATAAATTGAATATGATTATTCCTAAATAAAATTGTTAAAAAAAACAATATTTTTTTTAAAGTTTCAAAACATAAATTTTTATTATATATCACTACAAATTTATATTTGAAAAGGATAAAAACTTTATGAGTTTTACGTTAAAAGATAAAATAATATTTAAGATATAATCTATATGGAAAGGTATTAAAAGACATAAAGATTTAATATTTTTTATTACATAATAAATTATTTAATATCATATAAATAAATACAGTTGCATTTGGGCTTTTTTGCACTATATCTTGAAAAAGACAATATTTTTATAAACTTTATTTGTGCATATTCATATTATGATCACTTTTTTGCAATATTATTAAATACGTGATGTAAATCTTTCAGAGCGATATTATATTAAACACCCGAATGAATACGTTGCCGAATGTAGCTTCTATGTATGGTAAACTGCAAGATCCAATTGGCTCTTCTATCATCAAGGATCATGAAAGTAGTGAAGCTTCTCGAATAAAAATAACATCTAATCAACGCAGTTCTGTATATATCGGACAGGTAGTAAGAGACGTGAAATATTACGGAACTATATGTGATTAAGCGTAAAAATAAGCGTAAAAATAAAAATATTTTGATGAATATTTCAGGATAAATTTATTAATTATCAGATTGACAGTGCACCTGATATCAATTCAAAAGTGGTTGATGTGAAAATAAATTCAGTGGCTGTAAGTAATTAAATATCGTAGAACTTAATATGATAATTTCACGATGATGGAATTTTTTAATCAAACCAAAAAATATTTTTTGTAGTATTAATAAATTTTCTTGCTTCCTGCTTGTTAAATCACTTCGTATTTTTGAAATCACTATGCTTAGGTTTTTTTCATTTTTTAGAGTAACAATAAAATGATATTTCGCATAATGAATGTAACTTGTTACAAAAATATATCATAATATATTTATCCCCAAATATAATATTTTCTAATAACATATCAAAATTAAAGTTAATAAAGCTAATAAAGATAATGAGAAAATAGTATTTCTGAAGTACAAACTATGGTTATTGTAGATGTAAATAAAAATTATCGCGCGCAATAAGAAAAAAATACATACTTACAGTTTATAAATATATACATATATTTAATATACCCAGTGTGTTCAAAAAGTTCGGAAACTGATTTTTTTTAAATGTATTAATGACTATCTCTTAATTAATACTAGAACTAGATAGTACCAATCTTTCTGAGTCTCTCATAACATTTTCTTTTTATAATAGTTGCATTTGGTGCAGTATTTTTTTAGTAGTGTACATTGAAAGATTATTTGTTCTTTCTGCGTCACGATTTCAAGTAAGGGAGCAACCGGCCGATTAAGTTTTACTTTAAAAGTGGAAAAAATATTTTTTCGAGATGTTATGGATCAACTTTTGAAGCAAATTTGACGTGTCAGATGCGTTGTCATGGAGAAGGAACCATTCATCCAATTGGTAAAACTCAGAATTTAAAACGTCGAATTCGCCTCAAAACTACTAATCTACTTAAACTTACTCAAGAAATACTGCACCTAACATAACAAAAAAATTATGAAAAACTCAGAAAAATTAATACTATCTAGTTCAAGTATTTATTAAAAGGTAGTGTCATTAGTGTCTTTAAAAAAATCTCTGAACATTTTGAATGTATCGTATATATAGTTTATATTTGTTATAACTATTATTAAAATGTATAATTTTTTATCATTATAGATTATTAAAAAAAAATTTTTTAATTTTGTTATTAGACTTCTATGAATGAAGGTGTAGCATCATCTATGACATCGATCCCATCTTTTGAAAATTTGCTGAGTAATCAATCGGGTGATGGTATAGTATCACCTTCCGGTTTTCCTTGGAAGGATCCCCTCGATCAGATATTCGGTATTGCTACTAATTCATCTATACAAATAGCATCCGTGGCATCGAATCAATTGGTGCGTATCAATAACACATAATATTGTGATTATTTTCTCATATAAAATAAAACTATAATAAAATTAAACTAATGTTTAATGCTGTTAAGAAATGTATATTATTACAAATGAATATTATTGAATATTATTACTATTGAATATTATTATTATTGAATATTAAAGAAGCAAATTGAACATTATTACGATATTAAAGAAGCAAGTTGAATATTATTATAATATTAAAGAAGTAATTGTATTAAATAATCGATTTCTTAAAATTGTTATATTTATAAAGAGAAATTAGAATAATAAGATATAGATAACAATTTTAAATATCTGTTACGTGTGTCTTCTTCGTTTTCCTCTATTTCATATTTTCTATAAATATGTTTTGTATTATCTATAGAATGAAACGACCGGAAATAATGGACCGATTATGGCACGTCCTATAAATCCCTTAGTGGAAGTCTTCACGCCCGTTATAAGTGATGTAACTCCAACAAACTCCAACATTGAAAGCAAACCAACAACTGTATCAATTAGTTCGATTACAACTACTACTCCTATTACCACCACCATACCGATTACAACTACTACTCCTATTATCACTACTATACCAATACCAACTACTATAGCAACAACTACTGCGGCTACTACTACAACTACTACTGCAACTACAACATCTACTGCTACAACAGCTGCAACTACAACTACTACTATTTCGACAACTACTGCGGCTACTCCTACAATGACTACAATAAATCAAACAAGTAGTACATCTGCTCCTCGGCTTATAACAACTACTTCCTCCATAAATATTTCATCGGATGTAACAACACATTCAAATATAGTCTCGCCTACTGCGACAATATCAGCGGACAATATACTAAACAGGTTACAGATGAATACCAAGGAGAACGTCTTTGGTACAACATTCGAAGATTTAACTTTCCTAAATTCATTGGTAAACCAATTTCATTTTTTTCTAATTTGTATCAGTGATTTTTTTTAAATATAATTAATTTCACTAATTATTTACAATATAGAATATTTCGATAATGACATTAATCTTAGTAATGTAAAGGTGAGAATCTTTTCTAAAATTCACATTAACTTTGTTTTAATCCACGCTCGTATATAGTTTTCACGATATAATTAAATATATAATAATTAAAAATTTTTCACACAATTTTTTGCGCAAAATTCGATTCACTTTACTAAAATAAATGCATGACCGATTTAATCCTTCTTTCTATATTCTTTCTCTAAAACAATTCTAATTTTAATTTGAATAAATATACTTATATAATATATAATATATAGTATATTATAATATATATAGTTATACAAAGTGTCCTAAAAATTTTGACACACCCGAAGTGTGAAGGTAGATTGAGCCAAATTGAGTCGAAAAATCCTATCCCATTTTGCAAAATTCGCAATAGTTTTTGTTATTAATTGAAATATGTGAGCTAATGAGCGCGTTGGAAAGCAGTAGGCCGGTATCGGCAGGCATATACGACGGATTACTTGTGTACATCTCTTAGTAACAAAAGCATCATCTAAACGAAAGGAGTCACGCTGTCTCCTCTTGCTTAGATGATACTTTCGTTGCTAAAAAATGTACACAAGTAACCCGACGTACATGCTTGCCGATATCGGCTTATCGCTTTTCAACTCGCTCATTAACTCACATATTTTAATTAAAAAACTATTGCAAATTTTGCAAAATGGTATAGGACTTTTTGACTCAGTTTGGCCCAATCTACCTTCACACTTCGAGTGTGTCAAAATTTTTAGAACATCCTGTATAATATATAATATACTTATATAATATAGTAATAAATTAATAAGGCGTCATTTATTATTTATTAAAAAGTTATTAATAAATGAACATGTGCATATAAGTTTCAATATAAACTATCATAAAAAATTCAATATTGTGTGAACATACTTTATGTAAATATTATTACGTATACACAAACCATACTTAACAGATACAAAAATTTTTATTTGGGATAAATTAAAATATCAAAACTATTTTATTTAAAATAAATCAAAATATTAAATATTAAAGTAAATACATTGGTTGATAATTGCTAGAAATAAATTTTCTATACAATTCTCAATACGATTCTCTGTTTACCTAGATTTGTCAACTATATTTAAGCGAGGAAAAATTTCTATATGAGATTGATATTTTCTGCACAAAATAAAATTTTCTTTATCTAATATTTTCGATACAAAACAAAATCTATACCTTTCTAATAAACAAATATGCACATTTATATACTTTTTGTAGATTTACAATTTACATTTACAATGTAATTATAGATCTCGTTTGTCAGATTTTATTTTTTTATTCACTAAAAAATACTCAAATAGCTAAATTTTTATTTTTATTTGTAATTTTTATTAATAATTTTTTAATAAACAATTAGCGCGACAGCTAAGATTTTTTACAAATTACAGAACCGCGATAACATATGTCAAAGTCAAAATCACTGATAACTGTTTATATATACTTTTATAATATAAAAAATATATTTACACGTTTATAATATAAAGTTTATTATTAAATTTAATTAAATTACATCGCGAGATTTATGTATGAGCATGAATAGATAAAACAGAATTAACATATGTGAAAATCAAAGAAGTAATCGGAGAAGTGTCTTTTATTAATATCATTTAAATAATTATCATTGTTTCTTCTATTAAAAGTTTTAGAAATATTAAAGTATTTTATATTTTATAATAAATCATAAATAATATGATAATGTTTTTTGCAGTTACAGAACAACAACGTTAAAACTACATCGAAAACACTAAATGATATAGAGCAAATGTTAGCAAACAGGGTGAGCAAAATAAATAGTAATATTTATTTAAGCATACGTTTGAACAAAATAATATCTGTAATATAAAAATATCTTTATTTTTTTATTGTTGACTACATACAATTAAATGAATATGTATAATTATATATTTTTTTTTAGATTTTAGCATTGGCTAAACCTGAATTGACACGATCGCCAAAATCGATAAAAACCATAAGCCCAAATAGTGTTCTTAATGCAATTAAAGATTTTCCATCATCTGAGTCATCTTCCGAGCCAATAATAATTGATTTATTGCCGTCTTTGTCAACGCCATCACCAAGCATTAGTGCATCAACTACAAAGAAATATACAGAAGCAGAAACCGCGTTGGTACAACCTAGCACCGTGCCACTTACTACGACTAAGACACCAGTTGTTATTACTGCTAAATCTAAAACGACAATACAACGCAAGACTACTACTCAAGCACCCGTAGGATTTGGTGTAAATTTATGGCGGGCGTTATTTGGGAGTAATCGCTTTGAAGTGTCCACAATAGCGAGTGCTAAAAAGAATCCGAAGTCCGTGACTCCAAGATCAGTTCAAGCCACTCAAAAGTCCATTGCGATTATTCCGAAACCAGTACAGATTATAAAATCAACTACGCCTACAAGTCATATAATGTCTGCGATTAAATCACATCCAACGCCGAGAAGCGTCAACATCTCAGATATCCAAGTGATTTCGACCAAATTGCATGCAGATAATATTGATTTCGTCTCTGCTTCAACACTAAGTCCTATTTCAACACAACGAACACTTTTAAATAATCCAAATCCTAGATTGAACGATGTTTCTACATCTACATATTCATCCAAAGACGATGCGAAATTCTTGGCTGCGCTCTTGCGATCCATACAAACAGGTATAAAAATTGAAGTTTTTTCCTTTCTATATATATACATCTCTTTCTATAAAACATCATAATAAAACGCGAATTTAATTAAGATTATAATAATATAGATTCAATTTAATTTGATTTGTAATTGCAAAAACAATTTCAAAAATGATTATTATTTAAGCTTGCTTAGATTGGTTCAAATAATGTTTTTTCATATTTTGTGAAATTAATGAATTTACTTGTAAAATTTTTATGATTCCTAAATTTAGGACCATGCAGAAATTAACAGATATGCAAAAAATTTTTTTTTAAATACAGAACTAATGCTACTTTCAAAATTATCCATTTTTTTTAAGGAATTTTTATTAATCTATAATAAATTTTCAAATTAGAAACAAAAACGAGCACTTCCACAACGACACCTAAAATAATTGAGGATGACGAAGCTTTCTTGAGAGCAATTTTAAATAATCAAGCTAATATTTCTACTGTGATTCCATCATCTACCGAATTGAACCCTGCTGCTTTGCTGGCATTACTTTTAAAGCAACAAGGCATAGAACCATCGACACCAGCAATAAAATTCAAAGAACAATTGCAATTAGCTGTAAGTAATGTTTTTTTCTGATATCTTCAAGATTTTCTTCAAGATTTTCTACTAGGTATAGTTATTTATTAAAATGTAAATTTATTAAAAATGTTTCTACATCTATATAAATATCTATATAAAAAAAATCTTGACGTGCACAATAATATTAGAGTACATAAAAAATACTTAATAAATAAATAATGTTTATTCGCATATTGCAATATATTTTTAATTATGAGTAATCAAAAATTATTTAGAATTATTATAAATTACTAAAAATCGTAATACTAAATTACGTAAAAAATCTGTATATTAAAACTTTAAATAATATATATTATTCATGTAATTTTGCATTTCAGCTAATTTCAAGTTAGGATTACTTAATAAAAATTTGATTTCAAAAATTTTTTTTAACTGATAATAAAATAGGATGTGCGTGTGTGTGCGTGCGTGCATGCGGGCGTGCGTGCGTGCGTGTGTGTGTAATTCATGAAAAATATAATAATTTCGAAAAATCTTGTATTTATCAATGGTCAAAAAATTTAGAAGAACAAGATCAAGAAACAAGCACATAAAAAATTATTTTATACAATTTCTCTATAAGATATTTATTTCGAAGCTTTTTTCACTTAAAAAATTGATGTGTATATCAGAATCTGGACTTAACTACTAGTCGATCAATGACAACGACCACAAATAGACCGGCCCTCAGTTCGAGCACTCCATCTGCAGTTAGCATGAGAAGAACAACTACACCAAGACGGAATACACCAAGACAATCTTCGAAATCATCAGAACGAATTCCATTGTCTCCTAGTTCAACATATCCACCTCCTCTCTTCGGAGAAAATTCGGGTAGTGGATTGATCACTGCTACTAGAGCCATCGGTCAATTCCTTGGCGCTGCCATTACGGTAAATATTTTTCATGAGAGAATTATTGCTAGTTGTTTTTCTTTTTCTTTTTTGACTGTAACAAATTATGTAAAAAATTATATTATATAGAACTTTTAAATTTTATATCTTGTACAGTAAATTATAAATTAGTATCTTTCGTTTTAAAATGTTGTTTAATAACTTATTACGTACATTTATTATTATAAATTACAATTAGATTTCTTTTATAAAAAAAGAAAAAAATATTCTTTAAAAATTTAATATTATTTTTAAAAAATAAATTATAGCTACATAAAATAAATTATAAAGAATTGTGCAAATTAGAAACTTGCACATTGCTTTCTCATTTTATTTCCTTTTTCCTCCATTATGTCAGTAATCGTAATTATAAATATGTTCAAATGCAATATTGATCTTTAATGATACTTTATTCATGTAAAAATATTTAGCCCGATTTCTCAAAATATACGAAAGTTAGAGCAATCACACTCTTTTCTGGAAAATTTCAAAATTTCATAAAAAATGAACCCTTTCATCAATTCTCATCAAATTTAATATCAACCATTCTTTAACAATATTCTATTCATTTAAACATATTTAGTCTTAATCTTAAAATTTGCGGAAATTAAAACAACCACACACTTTTTTGGAAAAATTCAAAATTTTATAAACTTTCCCAACGATATATTTAAGTGGCGATAAAATCGATGAGCTATAACTTTTTATGCATTTACCAAATTCAATTCACTAATTAACCTTTAATGATATTCTATCCATGTAAAAAGATATATCTCAAAATTTGCGGAAGTTAGAGCAACCATGTTTTTTATGTACTTTTTATGTACATATATACATACAAATATTTGTAAAAATGTGATTTTTCAACATTTTAAAATATTCTGAACACATCGGCATCAAAAATTGAAAAAAAATGTATGAAAACAAACCTTTCTCTATGAGAAAAATATGTATAAATTAGTTTTCTTCTATTTATTTTATTTTCTGTTATTTATAAATAAGATAATTATTAGATAATTAAAAGAATAAAATAAGACATTTTTCATTTCATATTCTATATATCACAAATATTAAAATAAATTTTTTAAAGTGTTTTTTTATTAACATTTTTATTAACATTTCTGTTTTTATTAGGGTGCAGCTCAACAATTACAATCTTTTCTAAGAAATGGCACCAGAAGCATACCTGGATAATGTTAGAAAAAAGAAGATAAATATATATTCATTTCCGTTTGAGAACAAAAATATCAGAATTGATATTATATTAGTTAATTAAGTAGGATCTTAGACAACACCACGTCCAAAATCGGGGCATAAAACGGCTTAACTCTTTTGCTACGAGTCCTCCGAGAAGTTCACGCTGAATGAGACGCCGCCAAAAATGTATATACTGCGCGCGGACAGTCATCAGCGGTTAGGTTTACGTGTTATTCCTATAAAAGTTGCTTTGATGATGATTTTTGAAAAAAAAGAAACTTTTTTAAAAGATGATTTATAATTTTAGTCGTCTGTCGTATGTATGTGGCATCTTATGGAGAGCGACTATATAGTCGCCCGTCTTAGCGAAAGAGTTAAAGATATCTTAAAAATGTCTTAAAAACGTCTTATGATATAATATCTAAAAGACATCTTATGACGTTTTTAAAATGTTTTAATGATACGTTTTTAAGATGTCTTATGTTCCGATTGTGAACATGATGTTGTCTGGAATTATGATTACCATTGAAAACGCATATAATAACAACATAAAAATCGATGATAGAAAAGATTAATCAAAACGACAACAACTAACCCAGTAAACACCGTTATATTAATGTAATGTAAAATTATGTTATATATTATATAAGTATGACACAATTGAATATTATAGATAATATTATATAAATATTATCGTTAAGCTACTGATTGATTATAACTTTCTACTCATAAATGTAACATAATATAATACAATATCATTGTCACATCGTAATTATATTCTATATAGCACTAACGACTGATGAAACGTAATTAAATAAATAATAAAATATATAAATTATATTTATTTATGATAAAAACTTAAGATTTAATTTGGATCTCTTATGTTTGTCTTATGTTAGCCATCCTTTGTAGGCTATATATATTTGTAACGGAAACTTGAACATGAGATAGTTTTACCTGTTTTCGTCGCATAACGACGAGTAAAGAAACAATATTGCAATAATGTTTTAATATAATATCGTTGTGTAACGTTGCAAAATAATACATATGAAATATTGCAGTTTTATATATAGAAAATTTACATTATATTCAAAAAATTAGAAAAGACATAAAAAGCAATTAGTCCACAGACAAAAATTAGAAAGGACATAAAAAGCAGTTAGTCCACAGACATAATTTTGTTACATTATTTGTTGTTGCCACGTTATATTACTGCAACAAACAGTGTTTACTGGGAAGTTTTTTCAACTATTGTATTATAAATAAGGTACTAAGTTACAATGAATACAAATAAATTATCTTTTTTTTTAAAAAACATAGTTTTCTTAGAATAAACAAACTGCAGTATATATTCAAACTTATATCAAATATTTAGACTTTTTAATACGGATTTTCTCTAATGATATTCGAGTAATTTTAAATCGAATGATATAATGGAAAGCTAAAATGTCAATATCTTGATCAAACATTTCCTACTAATACCCAATTTAAAAAATAATTTAATATTATATTAATTTTTATATTAATATAAATTAGAATAATTAATATTATAATATTTATTAATATTATAATACTTTATTTGTCGTTGTTAATTATTACTCGAATTTTTAAAAATGGCACTCGAATTTAACACTCATAAAATTTTGAGAAAAGAATTAATTAAAAATTGTCTCAAATTCAATGTCCAAATCTCAATCTCATTTTTTAAATTTTTGTGTAACTATATTTTATATAAGAATTTTTATATAAAGAACACTTATGTACAAAAATAATATAATACACAAAGAAAATTTCTTTTTATAATACCACAGTTTAAATGCTAAAAGAATACAGCATAAATACTTTATATGCATAAATAAACTCGAAGATTTATAAAACTAATTTTTCCTTAAAATCTCCGTATAATTTTACAACAAATCATGAAAATTTTACAAAAATATTCTTTTTCATACTTTTATTGTTTGCAGTGATAATTTACAACGATAATATTGAATGTATATTATTTTTAAACGGTTTGTAAACATTTCCAGAGTAAATCCATTGATTTTTTTGGACATGAGCTTATGGAGATGTTTGTAACAGTTAAATATAATTAAGATAATATCAGCGCAATGTATTTAATTTTGTTGATTCTATTATCCATACGTCTTCTTTATACATTTTTTTTTATTTATACTTTTTTTGTAATAAAGTAAAATTGTATGTGTGTGCTCTGATTTTTTATTATTTGAATACTACGTACAAATAACTCTACCTAGAAAACACACAGTTATGTTGATGTAATATTCCTATTATGAAAGTAAATGTTATAAGTAACATTACCAATTTGCTACATGTAACTTATTTTACATGTAGCTTGCAATTTTCTATTTATGCATATCATGTTATGTTACATACATGTTATGTTACAGTTATATAGTTTATTTGTGTTAGAATATTCGAATGATTATAATAAATTGTGTGAAAGAATTACGCCAAGATTAGGTTTGCAGCAATTAACGCGATAATCAATATCTTTAACAATTTATAACATAAAAATTGTCTGAATAAGTTATATTACACACCCAAGCAAAATAGAAAATTACAATAATATCAAAATGATTTTTAATAGTCATTATAATGTCATTTTGATATCATTTAAATGTTATTTAATATTGCGATTTAATGTCATTTAATATTATTTATTATTATTTGTAATTTTCTGTTCTGCTTGGTATATAATTAGTTATTGAAATGGTTCGTAATTAAATAAAAAAAAATAATAAATTATATACATATATCTAATTTATTTTTCTTTTTTTTGTGAAGTGACGATCGTAGCATAGAAGGTTGTGCATCCGCTTTAACACATCATTCAATAAGTCTCTGGTCTAACCAAAATTCAACCAATAATGCCATGTAATATTCACTATTGATAGTTTTGCCTTTCTCAAGATAGTCGATGAACAAAATTCTATGCGCGTCCCAAAATACGGATGCCATAATCTTGCCAGCCGACTTTTGAGTTTTTGGTTGCTTTGGACGACTTTCACCGGCTGCTGTCCACTCAGCTGACGATCTTTTTGATTCAGGCGTGTAATGGTGGATCCATGTTTCATCCATTGTCACATACCGACGCAAGAAATTCTTTTTATTTCATTTAAACAGCTCCAAACAGCGCTCTAAAACGTCGACGCGTTGTTGTTTCTGGTCCGGTGTGAGCAAACGCGGCAAACATACAAAACTGGGATCACTAAAATGACTGTAACCTCTAAACTAACGGTAAGAATGCCATGAAATTTTGATACGTACTGTTTGAAGGTTAGTACTACTTAGATCAGTTAGTACTACCAGAAATCATGTAGGTCTGTCAACAATGTTGCCATATATGTATCAGACCGGGACTTATTGAGTGATGTGTTATATGTCTAAGAGCTCGGTTCATCGAGTCAAAATAAAAATTAAAATCTATTCGATTCGTCATCTTTTCGTAGGCAAATTGAGAATATCTTGTCCAACAAATTTTCTAAAATATGATCATTTGGAATAAGTCGGCATAAGTCCGTAGATACCATATATATGTGAAAAATTATAAAAAAGCACACAAATATATATACATGTCATATTTCTCAACATGCATTGAGAGAAATTAAAGTCCAAATCCTTTCATGCATAAAAATACAAAATGAAAGATGCTTAAGATCCAGGAGTGGATTATTACACAGGCTGATACACAAGAGAAATTATCGAATATAGATATCTAGTGAATATCGGAACAATCAAGTTTTGAGATTTTCGTATAAAAAATTTGTTTTTAATCAAATCTTACATTAGACAGTTAAAAAGTTCCATCAATGTAATCACCACTTAACTCAATACATTTAGCCTAACCTTTTCGCCATTGTTCAAAGCAGCTCTGATAGTCCTTTGAAATTTGCCCTTTCAAAATTTGATTCACATTTGATTCTTTTATGCATAGTTGACTCTCTGTAGGCTTGTTGAATCATTTGTAACATTTCTGTTGGCAATTTCTCTAATTTAATGCAAAATTTAATGTTGGTGCGTTTCCTTCCTTTCCATCAATTTTAAAAGAAAATTTTGTAACATAACTTTGCGTGACTGTATCTCATTAATTGTTGAACCTAATAATTTAAAACTTACACTATATGTATTTTGAGTATTGAGTTGTGAATATTTTCCTAAGATAGCGACATAAATAAATCAAACGCTTGGAAATGCGAAATATTGAAACATAATTATTCGAGGATGTATCTATTTTATGCTCATATCTATTATGGATAACTAGTAGATGAATAAAATATGTATATGACTTAAATAACTAACGGGGATATCTAATTAATGAATGTACATTATCCATATATTCATATCCACCAAAAAGCTATCGAAAATATGCATTAGGTACACATGTTATCCATATATGTCTACCAAGTATGTTATCTATGTCTACCAAGTAGTTACCGAAGATATTCATTAGATATTCATATAGATTTCCATTTCCGATAGGAAAGTGAGAATAGAGAGAAAATGTGCTCGTAGAGAAAATGAGGAGAAGACGAGATAGGGAAGAACGAGAGAAAGTGGAAGGGACAAGCGTGAGAAGCAGAGTAAGGACATTAAGGAACAAAGGGAGAGGCGATGAATGAAGGATCAAAACAAGAGTGTAAAATTTGGAGAAGTTGAAGGTTAGATAGATGGAGGAGAGAGAGAAAAAGCTAGAAGAGGAAGAAAATCATGTTGGAAAGAGATGGAAAGGAAGCCGGGAGTATAAGGAAAGTCGATAAGGAAGATAATAGGAGCCAATAAAGAAGAACATTGTAACGGGAGAAGTGAAAAGGAGTCGAGCAGAAAGACATGGCGGATGGCGCTGGATGATGGAAATAAATCGAACACTTGGCAGATCGATACGGAAATGACAAGTGAAAAAATAAAGTAGTATGGTGAAAGAAAAGTTAGGTGAAAGAAAACGAATAGTAAGAGCAGGAGAAGATAAAGCGGCATGGAAATTAAAGATGAAAAAAGTATGTCGGAGAAGAAGGACAGAAAAAGAAAAGACAACAAGGGGAGAAGAGAGCAAAAGGAGAAGAGAGAAAGAGAGTAAAAAAGGAAGAAGAGAATAAGCGAAGAATAAAAAGTTCAGAAGAGAGAAAATTAACAGGAAGGAAGAGATGATAGTAGACATACATAGAAGAATAGATGAAGGAGTTACTAGAAAAAATGAGGGAAATAAAGAGGGAATTAAAATTATGGAGAGAGGAAAGAATAAGAGAAAGAAGAGAAAAAGAGATTAGGATAACGACAAGAAAAAGAGTTGGGAGGGAAGGGAGAAAAGAAAAGAAAGATGAGGAAAGAAAGGTGCCGAACAATGAGAAGAGAAAAGGGGAAAAAGAGATGCAGAAAAAGAAGGGGGTAAATGTAAGGACGGAAGGAAAAGAAATGATAAGCAAAGGAAGCATGGAAAGAAAGAAAAAAGAAAGGAAAGTATGGACGAGGGAAAAAAAGTGAAAGACGGAAGATGAAGAGGAGGAGATTAGGGAGAAGAGGAGGAAAAAAGAAGATAGTAAGCAGCGCAAGAAGATGAAGAGAAAGAGAGAAAGGAAAGGAGAAGATGAAGAGAAAAAAGACAGAAGAAGAAACAGTAAAAGAGAGAAGAGAAAAAGAATCAAGGCAATGAAGAAAGATGGAAAAGAGCAGTGATGAAGAGGGAAGTGAGAGAGTGAGAAGAGAAAAAAAGGAGAAGAGAAAGTGAGAAGGATGAAGAGAAGAGGAAAGGAAGGGAGAGGAGAAGAGTAAAATGCTGAAGGAGAAGGACAGAAGAGAAAAAAGAAAGAGAAAGAGGAGAGAAATAGAGTGAGGCAAAGAACAAAATGTGAGAAAGAAAGACGAGTGGGAAAGTAGGAGGGAGGAAGGAAGTATGAAAGAGAAAAGAAGAGAAAGAAGAAAAAACCGGAGACGAGAGAGGAGGAAAAAAAAGGGGAAGAGACAGAAAATAAGTGAAAGAAGAAGGAGAAAGGAAAAAAAAAGATGAAAGAGTAAAAGAAAAGAGAGGAAAGGAGAAGGAATGTAGTATGGAAAGGAATTAAAGGAGAAGAGTCAAAGAAGAGAAGGGAAGTTGTGGAAAAAATGATGGAAAATGTATTAAGGCAAAAATAAGAGGGGTAGAGGAAAAGTAGAAGAGGGGAGAAAAAAGGTACTGCTACTGAAATGGAAAACGAAGAGGATAAGATAAGAAGGAGCTGTTGTAGAAAAGGAGAGAGATAAGGAGAATATAGGAAGATAGGTTGTAGATGATCTGATTATGAAAGAAAGAAAAATAAAATGGAAGCTGATAGAAAAGGCAAAGATAGAAAAAGGATTCCGAAAAAGAATGACAATGGACAACAGGAGAATATGGATAGAAGGGAAAGAATAGATATGGGATGAAGAGAAAAAGACCTGGAGGAAGAAAAAAGAGAGATAGAAACAAACCGGAAAAGGAAAGAGAAAACGAGAAGAAGAAAAAATGGTAAGGAGAGAGAGGAAAAAAGGAAGAGAGGAAAGAAAGAAAAGAAAAAAGCAAAAGGAGAAAGGAAAAAGGAAGTTGGAATGAAGGAGAGAAGGAGAAGAAGAAGGATAGGAAGAAACAAGGTATGGGGGAAAAGGGAAGAGAGATAAAGGAAGGAAGTGGGAAGAGAGATAAAGCGAGGAAAAAAAGAGAGTATGAGATTGTGAAGGCCACAAGAGCCAAGATGAGAAGAGGGAAGAAATATTCTAAATAAAAAGTCTTTGTAATCTTGTAATCTTATAAGAGAACAAATAAAGATCATGAATAAATGAATTAGATATTCACATGTTATCGACATATCCATGTCTACTATGAAACTATCAAAGATATTTATTAAATAAAAAAATGATATCTATTTTTGATATATAACATTGGCGACTAATAACGCATAATTTTTTAACAACAACAGAAAACATCAAAACGGAACTAATCGTTTCATATAGGTTTTGAACTAAATACGAATCCGGTTTTGAAATTGCTCCATCACGTTAGAATTTTAAGAAATTTGTAATTAAAGTTGCAAAAAAGCTGTTTTCACGAACTTTGTCATATTAGCTACAATATGTATTGTGCTGAAAAAGTTTTATTACAATCAAAATAAATGTGTTGTTAAGATTTCCAACCTTTAAAAAAAATATTTGGTTTCGGTTATGATTAATAAGATATCCATTAAATCTAGAGTGTATTGCAGAAATTTCAAAATCTGATTCGTATTTAGTGTCCAAAAACCTGTAAGAAACAATTATTTCCATTCTGGTTTTTGAAAAAAAGTTTGTTGAATGGTATAATTGACGTTTAAAAGACGTTATTTCTTATTATTAGACCAGCCAAAAACATCATCTTGAAGATATTCTATGGTCTTCTAAATAAGTCTTCCAAATATTTTCTTCCCATACAGCACAGAATATTGCAGTTACATTGCAGTAATGTTACAATCTTGCAAGTTGCATTGTAAAATTTTTGAGACATTATTGGAACGTGTAATTATAATAGTGAATGATAATTACAACAACATTCCAAAAATATTATATTATTATACAAACACAATATTTGATCATTGCCGGATACCGCTATGCGGCGCATGTTGTGCTATCTATCCCGCATTTAATTTCTAGTCACGATAGTTATATAAAGCTTGCATAAAACGTCTAATAAGATTAAAGATATAATAACTATTTTTATAATTTTTTTAATCTATATGATACCTCCAACCCCAGAGTATTTAAACTGAAAATTGTTTTAATAATTTCCATTGCTATATAAAACCAAAATTTGATAATAATTTTCTAATATGCAAGATATTTCAAATTTTAATAAATAAACTTTAAGAATATAAGGACATCCGGATATTTCGAATGCAAACAAATTGTGAATTTAAAATTTCAACAAGTTTTTTCTTATCTGTTTTGGATATTCTCAAAGTTTATCTATTAAGCGTTTGAAGCGTTCTGCATATTTGTAACAACGCGCTCCGTTTTATGTATGTGATCTTTTTATTATGTGTGTAATTCTTTCGGTTGCCATAGCGAAGCACGCTCGCAAACCGCTTTTCCCATCGCCGCGGACCGAGTATCAATTGACAGTGGAAGGCAAAACCCGACTTGCACCTGATTGGTCGCCGCAGCATCTGCCACATTCATGAAGTCTTTAGTATTAGCATTACATTTGTCGCGCGGCAAGAAATAGTGCAGTAGACAATCTTTCGCTTTTAAAGAAAAGTTGTAAATTTATTTGCTATTAGCATCTTTTATCGCTATAAATTTTATCGTGTTTGTGCGCAAGAGTCATTCAGTTACTAAAATCTGTTCAAACAAAATTTGTCAAACATCTGCTTCAAATTTTTGTCAGCAAAAAGATTGCAGACTGAATACAAAATCTGTTATATCAGATAATGATAACAGAACTATTACAAAACCTGCTGACATAGATTGACCGCAAATCAATAGCAGAAAGTGAACAGGATTTGCACAGAACTATTATAGCAGATTGGCAGCAAAAACTGAACAGGATCTACGCGCGCGCAATCTGATGACAGATTGATAGCAGAAATCGAGCAGGGTCTGCTAACATGACTTAGCATCAGAATGTCGGCAAAAACCAAGCTAGATCTGTGCATGCGCAATCTGATAGCAAATTGGTAGCATAAATTGAACAGAATCTGCAGCCATTTATATTAATTTATTGAAATAGTAGTTTATTTGCTTACCACTGTGGCGCAATTTTCACTTTTTATATCCGTATTCAAGTTCTTGTCAAGAGCGTACATAAAGCTGTAATGATGCGCACATCGTTACCCGGCCGTCCACCCGCCGGACATCGCCACCCGACGACTATCAGGCCACTATCGGGCCAGCGTGAAATACCGCCGTCCCACGCTCAGCAATCACGGGACCTAAGAACGAAGGCGCTATGCGCCCCATCGTATTATAAATCGGCGAGCGAAAACAAAACATTTGATAAATATTTTGTTATTTATATCACCTGGTCGGCACACCGTACCGGAGCACGAGTCGCGCGCTCGGGAAACCGCTCCGTCCGCTTCCGAAAATTCCCGAGCCGCGAACGCGCTCAACCAAATTGTTGAACAAACAATTATCGCGCCGATACCGCCGACACGGGTATAAAAAGGTGCTCCACCGGGTAAAGAACACAGAACCTTCTCCGCTGCTCTGAAGTCGGTACGACGCTTAGAGCATCCCGCAGAAACCTACACGCTTCGCAAGCGAGATCAAGGTTAGGTGTACTCCGCCTCTGCTAGGCTTTCCCAGCATTCTGCAAAACCAAGCATCCGATCGTCCGGCAATATTTCTAGCGGTGGGAAATTACCCGCCACCGACGGATATTCCCGTCTGCCGGACGTTCCTAGTCCAACCGCGACCCGCAAATCCCAAATAAATCGCGAAGCATCTTGCGATCCGACGCAAAGACCGTGGACTCGCCATTACTACGGCGATAGAATCCGCACAACTAGGGCCATAAGACCGCCCTACGCGCGGAAAATATCGACACGCTATTCGCCGCGTCGCGACGCTCCCGCCCCTCGCGACGATATCACCATGTGCCATCGCGCTTCTCACCCGTCGGGTGAGACCGCCTATCGATTGCTCGACGCGCTCAATCCGCCGAAGTGTACCAACTGCAAGTGCATACGAAGCGTGCACTTGGGCTCGACATACATCAAAGCGCATCGCCATGACTCCGCAACCGCCGTTTACCACACACGGAACCTCGTACGGTCACTTGCCCGCGCCGCTCTCATCTGCGCTGATTCAATCACGTGCACTCGCATTCATTTGCATTCCGCGCCCACACACACACACATACACACACTTTGTAACCCCATAGTCTGACAATAAATAACTCTTGTTTATTTAGCACAAATCACTCGCATTCTCGTACTTGCTATACCTTACGAGCCCTGATCCCGACCGAGCTATCCTACGACAGCGCTCGGGAAAAACCGATCGTTACAAAGCTTACAAAATATGGCTAATAACATGTATAATTATATCCATCAGTTCAATTTCTGATACGATTTCCATACAAGAAAATTCAGATATTAAACTTATTTTTGAAAAATAAATAAAAAAATGTTTCATTTTCATTTATTTGGAGAAATTGTCCGAATAAGTGAAAATATTTTGTTATTATCTACAATATAAAATAGAAATTCTATATAAATAAAATTTTTGATTTTATAATTTAAATTCTTTAAATTTTGATATATATATTACATTATTTTAATTAATATTATATATTTATATGTATTAATACAAATGAGTAAAATAAATGATCATTTATTATCTTTTAGTAAACGAAACGAGCAATATAAATTAATAAAGCATTTAAATGCCGTTAATAATGACGACAGAGCCTGCTCGGTTTCTGCCGCCAATCTGATATCTAACTGTGTTGCGCAAATCCTGTTCGATTTTTGCCGTCAATCTGCTGCCGACTTATATCGTCAGGTTCTACCGGCAGAGTACAAACTTATGCGGATGCAGTTGATGCCAATCTGCTGCAATATTCTGCTTGAATCTGCTCGCATACTGCTGGCAGACTACTAATATTTTGCTTATTAGACAAGATATGGAAACATTTGCCGCGCGGTAAAAAACAACGCATAGCCATTAATTTTTCGGTTTAATAAAAAGATTTTAAGTTGAATGGCTACCCATCGCTTTTAGCCGTGCGGAAATGATTGCCGCGTTTTATGTGCAGAAATCATGAGTTTTTATTCTACATTACTGGAATTATCATTAATTCGAAGAGAAACAAAATTTGTAACAAATTCCGTCACATATTTGGTGACATTACGTTTTTCCATTGTTGTTTTATAGAAAAATAAGCAATATGTTCTATTCATGTAATAATATAAAAATATACAGATATTTACTGTCAGTAGTAAAAATCTATAATATATATGTAATGTAAACTATTAATTTCCAGTACTGGTAGTGAATTTCTGAACACAATCTTTATATTATATATATTTATTTATTTTGTATACATGTGTGTTATGTATATATTATATACAAGGTGTCCGATAATTCGCGGATCATCCTTTAAGGGAAAGTAGAGAGTGTTATTCTGAACAGAAATGTCCTGTACCATTTTGTGATTTTCTCAATATTTAAGAAAATATTAATTTTAAAAGATCAGCCAACGAAGTACCGCGAAAAACTCGCGGCGCGAAGATGCCTCCCATTATGAGAAAAATCACAAAATGGTACAGAACTTTTCTATTCAGAATAACACCCTCTACCTTCTTTTAAAGGGTGATCCGCGAATTATCGGACACCCTATATATATATAAATTTTTTTATGTATATAATAGTTATAAATAATTTTTAAAAAAATAATAAATGTATATATAAATTATATATAAAATATATTTGATATCTGATAAGTTAATGTAATTTTTTATATTTAATAAAGTTTATAGAACATATTAATTTTATACTTCTTTATTTTCTACAAAATATAATAATAATAAAATTTATAAATTAGATTAGTATATATTTTTAATTGCTTTTTTTGCTGCATTTCTGCCGCCAGGCCATGACGACAGGCTATGCTCAATTTTTGCTGCGCTTCTGCTTTCAATAATTGATAAAATAAATCATGTTCTATCCTTGTCATATTTTCCTTTATGAAATAAGGGCAGACTATGCTCGATTTGTGTTGCGTTTTTGTTGTCAGTATTTAATTAGATTGTTCTGCATTCTTACTTCGTTTTTGCTGTCATAATGGACAGTAGATCATGTTTGATTTCTGCTGCATTTTTGCCGTCAATGTCTGATATAATTAATATCGCTTGATGTTTGTTATTTGCTATCATGACATGATAATAAACAATGCTTGATTTTGTTACGTCCGCCTTCTGTTTGTCCATCCCTGCGTGTCGCGTGTGCTGCTGTGCTGTTCCGTCTTCGGGAGATGATTCCTTGACGCGTCACTAAGGGAGATGTTGACGGCTGACATTTGGATGTTTTTAGTCGCCATCTTAGTCTCGCGGCGAATTCGATTCGGTGCGGACGTTTGCACGATTGAACCCGTTCTCTTTTTGTATCGGATTTATCTGTTCTGTTTTGTGTATTCTGTGTTCTGTTCTAATATTAAAGTTCCTTTATTTATTTATAATAAGTGTTATTATTTACGACGCGGAGCGTCGTGATGTGATGTGATGTGCGCGATTCGATAAAACTCGAAGTCGCGGACGTAAAAATTTTTGCTGCATTTTTACTATCATACTACATTGGTCAACCATGCTGTCAGAAATTAAGCTTAATGGGGACAGCAGAGCGGAATCTGCCGTAAAGTTATGATTGAATTTGTTGGCATACTGCTAGTGATAGCATATTGCTAGTATTTTGCTACCTGGGTATATATTATTTCTAACCCAAACTATTTTTACCAATTTTTAAAGTGTTTCATTATTAATCAAATAATATCATTAATAAATATGATTTTTATTGTATATATGTATTTTATTGTATTTCTCATTTTAAATACATGTGATTGGTTACATGAGCAAATCAATTATACACTGATATTATATTGTCGCCGTTTAGAGATTCTTAACCACAGATTGGCCAAGCGTTAACAATTTCTGATTGGCTTTGTTGTCTGGAGTCAAACCGAAAGTATGAGAAAGAAAGATATATATAGTGCGAGAAAGAAAGAAGATAGATGAAGATAGAGAGAAGATATATAGCTAACCTAATCGACCTAGCCATAATTGTTCATTAAAAATACAAAATAATTATAAATAGTTTTGGCTGTTGTATTTTGCGTGTTACCTAATTTTGTGTATTATATGTGTATACTTTTGAAAGTGAGATTACATGAAATTGTGAAAATTTGTACAAAATATGTATTACATACAAATATGTATTACTTTATATGTGTGACTATAATATAAGTTAATATGATTTGTTTCCTAATGTAATCTCAAAATTAAGTCTAATAATTTTTTAAAATAAGTATTAAAAAATGTCTAGTGGTTGCAGTGCCGGTACAGATAAAAAAGGTTTTCAGATGTGTCGATTGCCAAAGGATCTGGAAAGAAAAAATGGATCCAGAATATGAATCGCATAGATTGGATTCCAACTTCAGATGCAAGATTATGTGAAGTAAGTTATAAAAAAGAAACTGTTTTAATATTTGCTGAAAAAAATTATATAAATTATATTTTCTGTATAGGTCCATTTTATCCTTGATATGTGAATAATGAAAAAAGATGACTCACGCAGACTAAAGTCTAATGCAATACCGACAATATTTGATGAGAATTGCTAACATTTGCCAACATTTTTAACAAGGCAGAACTTTGAAACAATGACAGAAGCTGCAATACCAGAAGCTACAATGACTGAAGCTGCAATGACTGAAGCAAAAAAAATGATTATTGAGCATTTCACTCAATAAAAAAAAACGGATTCGAATCCATATGTTCTCCGTAAAACGATTAGAAATGCTCTGGACAAAGGTGAACGCTTGAGGTGAACATCAAATGAAAAAAAGTTACAACAGGCAAAAAAAAATAAGTCTTGAAACTGAAGTATGTAAAAATATCTTTAAATATTAGTAATATTTTTAATAAAGATCAGTTGTACTTATTGTCCGGGAAGTACAAAAAAATGCCAAAATGGTGCAATGATAATTTAATAAAAGCTTACAAATTAAAATTTGCATGTGGTATTAAAGGTTATGAAGAATTATTGAAATCTAATTTTCCTCTATTCTCATCTTAATTTGAAAGTTAGAAAGTCTTAAATTCAAAAGTGGGATAATTAGCAAAATTTTTTAATTTATAGAAATAAAAATATCTGGATTCGAGAAAGAGATTGATAAAGATTGTACATAGTACTTGATGAGATGAGTATTACCGCTGGCACTTTTTATGATTCATCAACAAACACGATCAATAGCAATGTTACATTACCAGATCATGATGGAAGAATTATTGCTGCCCACAGTCTCGTTTTTATGTTAGCTGGAATTTCCTCGAGATGGAAACAAGCAATCACATATTATGTTGTAACGACCGATGGTCGTTACGAGAGCCTCGCGGACCGTTCACCCGTCCGCAGGAAAGGCTGGCGTTCGGCGCCTCATAAAATTTCATCACTGCGCCACTGGCGCGAGCCCACCACACGGGCCGCCGCTGGCCGACGCGATCCCCCACTAGGGCGATGCGAGCCTTA
>JBCAUJ010000005.1:584899-595191 GCA_038406275.1 Cataglyphis albicans | reverse complement strand
ATATATATATCTACTGTACATAAAGTGTAAATAAATCATTGTCCTTTGCGTACGAAATCAAGTGTGTAATTTGCGAGTCCGAGTCTCTTCCTCTTCCCGAATCCTGGAACCGACGAGCCGATCCGTGGCGTCGGGAAAGGTAGACCGTTACAATGTTACAGGTAATAGAGTAAACAGCGAAAAACTAAAACCTATAACCTTGAAACAATTATAAAAAAAGCTGAGAAAATTGGTTTATTTGTGCATAATGTTCGGATGTACTTCGGATATAGGACTAAGCAATCAAGCCATGTGGAGAGCGTTTGGAATACAAGTTTCAAACATTGTTTAAGTTTAAGTTCATTGTAGTTTAAGTTAATAGTTCAAAATAGTTGTAGGCACCCTTGTTCTAATGATAGGCTTTTGTACTTTTATTCAGATGTACCTCATGTTTTAAAAAACATTAAAATTGGTTTTGTAAATAATAACGAAACAATAACTATCCCAGATTATTTTGTTAATAGCTGCGCATTACCTACAAAGTAGCTAATTGTAGTCATTTAAATGATGTTCTTACTGCCGATGAAGATTGTGATATTAGATTAGCTCCTAAATTAAAATCTGAATATTTATCTAAAAATAATCATTTTCAAAAAATGCGAGTGAATACTGCTACAAAAGTATTAAGCGATTAAGTAAGGACAGCTTTTGAATTATTAACTGAACGGAAATTCAAATGAATAACGACTGCTTGGTTTCTTAAATTTATTGCTCAATGGTTTAAAATATTGTGCGGGAGAAATTGTTTTTTAGCTTTAGAGTTTAAGTGCATAAAAAATTTGAAGAAACAATCGCTTTTCTGAATGAAGTAATTGAATTTTTTACAAATTTAAAAGTAGGATACAGTGGACATTGGAAGCCTCAAACAGCTGTGATAATGTCAAAAATGACAGTAATTCAATTAACTTTAGTTTTATTACGTTGTAGCGGTAAAAATTATCAACTCTACAATAATGTTTATTTAATGTGTTAATATTTTTTATTCTTTAATACAAGTAACAAAAATCAGGTACAGAAATCGTGCTCACATCGTATATTTCTCTGAAGGAAGTCAGATCTGAAGTCATAAAAGATCTAGAGGCATAGCTTTTTAGGAATTAATCCAATGACTCGAATCTAGTGACTATCGGAGCGGTTACTAACGCGTCGCCACATCATTCCCTCCTTAATGACTAACATAATTAGTCACGAAACGAATGATTTTTTTTTGTGGTCCGCGATGATGCATACTTATGAAGGTAAATATGTAACGTCTGGAGCAGGTTCTGCCGTCTGTTCGGTTGTCTGGGGACAGGTGTGCTAGTTTCAATCGCTTCGTCAAAATATTCGTCTCTTTTCCGTTTACTCGTATAGTATATAATTTGTCGTTTATCCTGGAAATGACTTCGTGTGGTCCGGAATACGGTGGTGGTACAGTGGTCCTTTTGTCGCCTCTGAGACTACATGTAATGAATTTTTTAATTATTTGTATATAAAAGACGTAAAAAGACATATAAAAAACGTTTCCCGTGTGCAGTGGTCAGTTGTGCGCATAACAAACGCATATCGTTGCATAGACTTTGTACGAAGATGTCTAGTGTGCCTTCGTGCCGTTTTCGAAAAATTTGCCGGGTAAGCGTAGGGGTGTACCGTATACGAGCCTGGCGGTAGAACATTTTAAATTCTCCTTGTAACTTGTGCGGAGTCCTAATAAAATTTTCGGTAGTATATCTACCCATCAATGTCCAGTTCATTGCAGATGGTTGCTGTTTTCAGTGACCGATGCCATCTTTCAATCATCCCGTTTAATGCGAATTGATATGGTGATGTTCTTGTTCGTTTTGTTCCCAAATAGTGTAAGAGGGCTTTAAAAAGAGCTGATTCGAATTGGGGGCCTTGATCGGTGGTAATAGTCGTTGGTGCGCCGAAACATACAGCTTAGTAGTTATAGAATTTTTTAGCTATGGCATCAGCTGTGATGTTCGTGATTGGTTTGACTTCTGGCCATCTGAAAAAGCGGTTTATCAGTGTCAGGCAAAATTTATATCCTCTTACTTCAGGGAGCGGACCGATAATGTCCAAGTGCACTTGTTGGAAACGCTAGCACGGTATTTTGTTCGGTATGTTTCGGGCGTGCTTGTGATTCTTCGCACGCTGGTATGGTAAGCAAATGTGTGCCCAGTGTATGACGTCTTTGTTTAAACTTGACCAGATGAATTTTTGTCGGATCTGTTTTTTGGTGGCTTTGTCGCTTGGGTGTGCTAATCCGTGGTCGGTATCGAAAATGCGTTTGCGAAGCGTCTTTGGGTGTGCCTTGAAAAGTACTACAGTACAATAGTCTTGGCGCGCCTGGCAGATTGAATTCTTAGAGCTCTAATGCTGCCAGTGGTTAACCCTTTCGCTACGGAGCGCTTGCGCCACAATGTGATCGCTGTGAACGGACCGCATTACTGAGTAGTTGACACTGAAGTACGGAGTGCTACGAAGTAATTGGAAGTCGTTTCTTGTTCTCTAAATTTTACAATGACATTTATTATATTCAGTAATATCATCTTACTTTCTAAAATATAAAAATGTATAATCAAAATTTATTTTTTTTTAATATTTTATTATAATGTTCATGTAATATTTTTTAATACAACGAATTTACTAAAGTATTTAAAGCCGAACATAATATTAATAATCAACTTTGGTATGATAAATTTGAAAGCATGGAACCACACATAACCCAACATTACATTGTGAACAATAGTATCTCGACTCACGTCTTTTTCCTCGTTTACTGCAGACGACACATTTTTGAACTCGATTTTGTTTTTTTGACGCCTTATTCGAATATATAGACGGAAAATGCTTTTCAGTAACTCTTTCAGGATTATTATGATTTCGTGCAACTGAACATCTCATATCTGATGTTTATTTCCCGTATGTTTGCAATAATTGTCTTATAAGAGTTAAATGAAATTTGGCAAACGGTAATTTTGTCGCAGTTGCTGATTGGAATAAACAATATGCATCCCACAAAACCATGTCTAGCATGTGAAAAAAGTATTTTTTATACCATTTTAAACTTTTGCGAATACATTCAACTGATTTTAAAACCATATCAATTTTGTCAACGGCTCCCATATTGGCATTATAATGACGCAGGTCGGTTTTTTTATTGATAATCCGGTACGATAATCTATCTTAGTTGTATCAACGATGGCTGCCGAATGGCAAGTTGTTATCATCCAAACATCTCGTTTGTTATGCCATTTTAACGCTAATAAATTATTGCACGAACGGAATGATATCTCGTCTCTTTTTAAATGATTGGAAATTATGGGCATATTTTTACGGTTTTTTTTTACCGTTCCGCAAGCATTTGTTTTATGATGTTGTAATTTTGTAAATAAAGTGGGGCTTGCATACCAATTATCGATAAATACGGTATGGCCTTGTTCAAGATTTGGTTCTAAGAGTGTCATAACGACACTTCCTGATTTTCCTAAATTGTCATTGGACTGTCCGTTGGAATCTGTAGTTTTTCCTGTATATACAATAAAATTTAAATTGTAGCCTGACAAACAGTCGCATAATACAAAAGACTTTATGCCGAATCTACTTCGTTTAGCAGGAATGAATTGCTTAAATGATAACCGACCTTTAAATAACATTAAGTTTTCATCTATACAAATATTGCGAAATGGATAAAAACATCTACTAAAAGATCTCTGAAATTCATCAATAATTCGGCGTATTTTATACAGAGGATCACGAGTATTGGCTACATTTGAATCGTTAAAATATAGAAAGTTAAGAATATCTCTGTGTCGGTCACGCAGCATTATTTTTCGAAAATTTTCGGTAGCTATCAGACAATCAGTGGACCAGTAGTCAGCATATTTATGTTTCTTGACATGTGCCATTAGCAACGCAGTTGCGAAAAAACGATACATTTCACTCGTGGTCGTCGACCCAAGATTTTTCATATTTTTTTTTGCCGTGAGATTGGATGTAGTAGTACTCTTATAATATTCATTTGTACATTTTATAATGTGTGCCATTAAATCTTCGATAAACAATATTTGGAAATAATCTAAGATTTTTCTCTTAGAATTAATAAAAACTTTACATCCGGAATTTTCTTCATTAAAATTATGTATTTCCGGTTCTAAGTTTTCCGTAGTCCAAATATATTCAGAATTTTGTGATCTTGAGCACGTTACTGGTTGTCTTGCATGGCAAAGGCTTTCAGTTTCGGATTCTGAACTACTAATTCGGCGAGTACATCTTTTCTTTCTCCCATCTTCCTGGTCTTCCTGATGTTTTTCTAAGTTCCATACAGGTGACATGGTATCGTCTTCGCTATCACTCACTAAAATTTTTCTTTGCATTTTCCGTTTTTTTGCCGGATAAACATTTTCATTGATATTGCTTTTACTATGCGATTTCGAACTACTGATTCGGCGCCTACATATCTTCTTTCTTTTAGGTTCTACATCCTTCAATTCGCTTGAGGATGATTCAAAGGACATGGAATCGTGTCCACTATCACTCGCGAAAAATATTCTCTTAAATTTTCTTTTCCCCATGCTTTGATAATGGGTCTAAAAAATTAAATACTTTAAAACTCAACATATTATCACAAAGGCAGAAATTGAATATTTACCTGTGAATTATTAAAATTAAGCTAACAAAATTATTGTTGAATTATAAATTCGAGTAAACCTTTTAATCACTACTATTATAAATTGCTGGTATATATCCGTCGCTGGCAATGTTCTAAAGAAGACTGAAACTGTATATCGTTAAAACAAAACACAACATCGTCTTGTCGATCGTATTTTATTTCATGATAGTCAATTGCTTAAGGCATGCAGCGTTGCCAGATACTCGATTAACAAAAGTATCTCATGTAAAATATCAAAGTATATATGGTATGAACGTATATATACGCTTTTTGTACCCGCGCGTCCACTTTTCCAGAGCGTATATATACGCTCTTCGTACATGAATGGTCATTCTTCGAGGGCGTATATATACGCCCGTCGGAGCGAAAGGGTTAATAGAGTGTGTAGTCATCATCCTTGCTTTGCTCCGTAGCTAATTCGTCTGTAGTGACTATTACTGGTGTGTCTACTTACTATAGAGTCTATTCGTGATAGGATGTCAGCAGCTATATTATGTTCGCCGGAGATGTGTATAATTTCGGCGGTAAGTTGTGCTATCAGGTCTAATTGTCGTGCTTGACGTAGTGTTGCTTTTTCTGGTCATTGATTAAATTCTTATGTTAGAGATTTATGATCCGTTTCCACGGTTACGTGTCGTCCTTGGATTATATCTCGAAAATGTTTTACTGCTTCGTAGATGGCGATAAGTTCTGTCATGCGCTATATTTTTGTTGTTTTAGGCTCAGTTTCTGTGAGAAAAAGACTATTGGTCTTTGGTGTTTGTCCCGGTGTTGTTCTAACGCCGCTCTGATCGCGATGTCTGAGGCGTCTGTCGTTAAGTATAAGTGGTACTGAATCTGCTGGGTGCGTTAGCAATGCTTGAGCTAAATCTGACTTGCAATTTTCGAAAGCTTTTTTGCTATCCGCGGTGCATTGCACCGGTCGCTTGTCGTTTTTCTTACTGTCTTTTTGAAATTCGTTCAATGGTGCTTGATTTTTTGCGTCCTTCACATGACGGCGATAATAGTTTATGATCCCTAGAAATCGATGCAATTGGAGTAGTGTTTTGGGTTAAAGATATTCGAGTATAGCCTTTACTCATTCTATTAGCGGTTTGGTGCCTCCGTCTGAGATTTGGTATGCCAGGAATTCAATATTTTTCTGTCCGAAAATAATTTGATAGAGTTAATCGTAATACTTGCTTTTGTAGGCGACTGAAAACTTGCCTCAAATGTTCTTGATGTTTCTCTGCAGTGATTAACGCGACTAGCACATCATCAATGTTGCAGAAGCAAAATTCGAGTCCTTGAAGTATCTTGTTCGTTAGGCGCTGGAAAGTTTACGCCGCGTTTCTCAAATTGAAAGGCATTGCTGTGAATTCGAATAAACTAAATGATATAATTACAGCAGTTTTCAGCATATCTTTTTCTGCCACTGCTACTTGGTAGTATGCTTTGACTAGAGGTCTATCTTGCTGAACATCTTTTTGTCATGCAACCCGATCGCAACATTATGGATATGTGATAGTGGATAGCGGTCTGGGATTGTGATGGCATTTAACCCTCTATCAAAGGTCTCTATCAAGTCTCCGCAAGATCTCCATGTTCCCTGTTGCTTTCTGGGAGATAGGTGGAGCGGGGATGCCTATGGGATGCCCCTACTGGACGGATGGCAAATACCGGAATCCAGTTGGTACTTGAACTCTGCTTTGGCAATTTTTAGTTTTTCCAATGATAGCCTTCTTGATCGGCCTGCAACTGGAAGTCCCCTCGTCACGATGTGATGGTAGATTCCGTGTGGTCAAGTCGTTGTTCGACGATGTGGCTGCGTCAACCTGGGAAATTCGGCGAAAAGTCGATGGTACTTCTTTGTGGGATTAGTTGTTATTGTGGTAACGTGTGCGAATATCGGTAAGTTTGATTGTGTTGTCGTTCAATCATCTGCCCAGTAGATCCATGATGAGACCTCGATTTGTTATTAGATCCGCGCCGATGACTGCGTGCGTGATGTCTGCCAAGATGAAAGGTCGTTCTAGCCTGCGGAAACCGAGATCGAGCGTCAATAGTTTCTCACCGTAGGTTTTGATTTATTCGCCGTTGGCGGCAAAAAGTAAAAATGTAATCGGTGCTAGTTTCTTGAAAAAAAATTTGACCGGGAGAATTGACACGTCGACGCCAGTGTCAATTAAAAACGTCCAACCAGTTTTTTTGTCAGCAATGTGGAGCCTGTTCGAGGTGACGCAATCGCAACTGTGGGCTCCTGCAGCTGGCGGTCTTAATTGTTTTTCTTGTCCTTTGGATTATTAGCAGTGTATGGCATTGTACATCTTTGCGCTTTGTCTCCGAATCGCTTGTGGTAATAACATCGGCCTTCTTGTATTGTTGGATGAGGTCTGCTTCGGCTGTGCGATCTATTTCGGTGCTTGCGTCGGTCCCATCGGTAATTTACCTTGGACAATTCCTCGACTTTTGCCGAAAATTCGCTCAGCTGGTGGATGATTTCCTGATACGGTCCGCTCTGCTCCTGTGGCATCAACACGATGGCTTGGATCTCGTGAGTTGTAAGATGTTCCCACAATTTGTCTGCACATTTAGTTTGTAGAGTAGTTTCTTCCACTAATAAAGCTGCTATATTCGCGACGGGAGTCGTTGCAGCCATTCTCTACAGGCTTTCCGTAGTAGCACTCCCCGCTAATGCATTCATCTTCTTAAGTAACTGTGACAGTTTTTTATCGCTTAGTTTGATGCCTAATAACAGTGTGCGTAATTGTTTTTTCTATAAATCAGTAAAATGCTTTATGAGTCATTCTTTCAGGTATTCATACTTGCCTGCTCGTGGTGGATTTTCTAGGCCGTCGGCTACAGTGATCATCACTGTAAAAGGTTTCGTTTAGATGTCGGACAACGGTGTTATATCGCATTTTGTCGGAACGGATTCTGTATGCGTTAATCTCGCTCTCTAACTGTACGAACTATAATCTTGGGAAGGGCAGTTCTTTCGATAGACGCACATTGCGAAATTCCGTAGCGTAGATTTCAGGTTGCGGTTGCGGTAGTCCACTGCTTCCTGGTAAGGGAGGCGCCTGCGCATCCTGTAGATAGAGGAGCCGGTCCGTCGGAGTGTGTTCTCCTGTTCCCTGTTAGTGTTCCTGTTCCTGCGCCCGCGATCGAGTCCATTGTCATCACCCATGACACTCGCTGGTGGCGAATGTAAGGGTAACATGGCACCTTTCGAAAAGTTTGTTTCACGTGGTTATCTTCAGTACCGTTTATCGAGTGTGTTGGTCACGTCGAGGTCACCAATATGTGTAGGAATCGTTCCGTTTGCATACATTACGTATCGGATACGAACTCGAAACAGACGCAGACGTTATACCAAAGTACATGCATGGACAGGAAGCACGCGCGCGCGCACACACACACACACACAAACGCAAGAGGGGCCTTCGGCACCCTACCTACCGACGGGGTGGATCTCGCTTTACAACTTACGAAGTATATGCTACAGTGTCCATCCAGGCCCGTGTCCGATTGAGCCTGTGTGCGATCGAATCTGTGCCCGATCGGGCCGGTGTCCGATCAAGCCTGTGTTCGATCGGGCCGATGTCCGATTTGGCCTGTATCCAATCAGATTGGTGTCCAATTTGCAACCATGTGTCCGATCGGGAAATTTTGTCGTGTCCGATCTGTAATGTGTGCAATCGAGATTCACTCTTGGTGTTGTGTTAGCACAAATGTTTATTTAACGTGTTAATATTCTTTATTTTCTAGTAAAAGTAACAAAAATCAGGTACAGAAATTG
This sequence comes from Cataglyphis albicans, assembly GCA_038406275.1. Taxonomy (NCBI): domain Eukaryota; kingdom Metazoa; phylum Arthropoda; class Insecta; order Hymenoptera; family Formicidae; genus Cataglyphis; species Cataglyphis albicans. The sequence goes on along the minus strand of JBCAUJ010000005.1, from coordinate 586,717 downwards.
TACCCGCGATTGTATGACGTAAATCTCCCTGAATTAAGTTAGATCTAAGGTCACGAAAGATCTAGAGGCGTCGCTTCTTAGGAACTAATCTAGTGATTTGAATCTAATGACTATCGGCGCGGTTACTAGACGTCGCCACAACATGTTAGAAATTTTTAATACTTTTTATTTTTGCGTCTTTCACAATATTACATTGAGAACCTATTTTTTGTAATAAGATTAAAAATGTTATTCCGAATGCACTTCAATTCAAAAACAATTTAAAATTGATAAGTATTTCTCAATACATGAAGAGTATATCCAATAGTAATTATAAAAATAATGACAGAGAAATTTTTTCAGAATTTTTAGATATTTTAATTAAAAACACTAAGTCTGTGGACGAATCTGAACAAGTACAAATCGTAAATGTAATTTCAGAATAAATTGTCTTTAGTAAATTAGAGTTAAACAAAATTTATTATATTGCCGGATATCTAATTGCGAGTACTATAAAAAATCAAATTGTATGTCAGACCTGTATAAATGCAACAGGGTCGCTACAATCAAATAATTATTATTACAGTGCTTTCACATCTCAGAAGTAAACACACAAATACTCTATTTTTTGTAAATTCACTTACATTTAACTTTTTTATTCAAATGACAAGAATATTTAAAACTTTTTAATCTCACATCCGATTTTTAAAAAATGTAAACTTGAAAAAATTTTTTACAAAATTATGTAACAAAAACACATTTTCTGTACCTGCCACAATTTATAAAAAAATGCTATTATTACAAGTGTTACGTCCTGGCGCCTCCACGATTTCTTTCTTTCGCGAAGTTGTGGCAATCGTCTATTGGTGATAAAAATGAATCTTTTAATAAATAAAGCATTCTACGCTACGTGTTTCGTAAACTCTTAGTCACTTCAATAATCGTATATCATGAATAACCGTGAGAAAGACGCGAAAATATCGGTGATGAAACCACGCTGATTCACTCGAATAAATAAAAATTGATAAATATCCCTTGCAGTAGAATTTTCCGGCGGAAGAATAAAACAATACCGAGAAGATAATATAAATTTTTCTAACGAAATACTTAATAAATAGAGCCGTACCATTTGATAAAAGTAATTATAAGAAAAATAAATTCTTCTCTAATCAGGAAGAATTAAGACTTTTCTAATTAAATCACGTGCACAAGAATCCACCAGGAAAGGCAACAATCAAGGGACTTTGAATCGATATCAGATTGACGAATTGACGATCGCGAGTAAAAAAAATGAGAAAATAGGAGACACACCCCGCTTAATGAGGACACCAAGATAATTTCTAATTCGTCAATCCCTTCAAAAAATTAAAACACATCCTTGAAAAAGCCCTATAAAAAAAGGCTACTCAAGAGTTCTCGCTCTCTCTACTCCTTACCCTCGTTACGTTCAAATCACAGTTCAAATCATCGTTAAAAATTTTTTCTCGAATTCGATTCTTATTTTTCTTTAAATTTTTATTCTATGATTCAAATTGTCACGAAAGTGCAACTATAATAGTGTCTACTCTAGGCGGTATCGTTTCCAATCATCAACACATCTTAACCATTACTAAAAGTAAGTCTCAACAAATTTTCGATCTTAGATATTTATTATAGTTATTTCTTCCTCGGTAGTGAGCGAGATATCTTTGTGTCTTTTGGCTAAAGAATTTCGTTATACAAACATCAACATCGACACAGATTCCAATACTTTACATACACTTCTCTCTCTCTCTCCCTCTCTCCCTCTCTCCCTCTCTCCCTCTCTCCCTCTCTCCCTCTCTCCCTCTCTCCCTCTCT
>JBCAUJ010000005.1:542628-556270 GCA_038406275.1 Cataglyphis albicans | reverse complement strand
TACATACATACATACATACATACATACATACATACATACATACATACATACATACATACATACATACATACATACATCATATGTAAAATAATTTTTGATAAAAAAGTATATATTTTTTCTTATATAATAATATGTATTATTTAAATATATTATAGTTATAATAGAGATATTATAAAGTGTTTAAAAACAAAACGGTTAATTGTGAATAATTAAAATCAAAAATAAAATACTTGTGTACAGATAGAGCGATTCAAACTGAAGGAAAATTCTCTGTACCATTTTACGAATTATATAATAATTATCAAAAAATTAATTAAACAATGTTAGCGAATGAGTATGTGAGAAGCAGGAGAAGCTCTGTGAACAAGGTCTCATCCAAAATCGTACAAATTTGTTGATGATCTGTTGGCAACAGCAAACGATGCATAATGCTAACTGCAATTACGATGTCTATCATCATCATTTGCTTTTGCTAGGAGATTATCAACAGATTTGAATCTTTTTGAATGAGACTTTGTTTGTAGAAATCATTTCACATCATGTGCATACATTCATTAATACTGTTTATTTAATTCTTTAATAATTATTGTGAAATTTACAAAATGGTAGAGGACTTTCCTGTTTAATTTCATTCATTTTGCCTGCACATGTACATTTATCTTGAATTTTTAGACTCTAAATTAAAACAATTTAAAAATAAAATATTCATATTACGACTAATCATTTTCATGATTTTAATATTGATGAATTATTTTAATTTATATAAAAAAAAAGTTAATAAGTTAACTTTTAAAAATAATTAGTTTAAGTTTAAAGTTAATATATTTAAAATTAATTAAGTTAAGTTAAAAGTTATTAACTTTTCAACTTTTTAACTTAACTTTTAACTTTTTAACTATTTTTTATCTAACCCTGACAATATTTGCACAGAATATAGAGATTTTATATTGAACAATAAGTGTAATATTTACAACATATTTTAAGAGCAAAAGAAGAAGCGAAACAGATGCAAGAAGAACTTGAGAAGAAAAAGAAAGAACAAGCTGAAAATGAAAGGCTAGCAGAAGAAGCGAGGAAAGAAGCTCACAGACAAGCTGTAGAATCCAGTTTACCACCTGAGCCGCAACAGGGAGCTGGCGATGGTGTAATGAAAGTAAGAGTACGACTTCCAGCTGGCAAATTCCTGGAACGTAAATTTCAATCGGACACGCCGTTACAAACGCTCTTTAATTTTCTTATTGTGGAGGGTTATCCTACAGAAGAATATAAACTCCTGTCTAGTTGGCCTCGAAGGGATGTAAGTAGATAATGTAAGCATTTAAGTTCTTATTACGTAGATATTTATTTGTAATTTGTTTTAGATTGTATTCTTTGTATACAAATTAAAATAAAACTAATTTCTCAGCAGAAATTTTTTTTTTTCATGAAATGTTATTCAAAATATTTATAACATACTAAACATCAACATATTTGTGTATTTATTTTAGTTAACATCGATGGACTCAAAACTCACCTTGATGGAACTAAAATTCTGTCCACAGGAAACAGTAATTTTAGAAGAACGATAAATAATAAGTTATAATTAAATTTAAATATAGAAATTAAGTGTCACAAATATTATACAAAAATGTATTTATTTAATAATTTCGAGATAGAAACAGCAAATTAGACTCCTCTTTATCTTGCAAATATGTACACGTTTTTACGCTAAACTTTTCCCATATGATGGAGTCATATAAGACGAATGTAATGTTATTTCATAAAAAAAAAGAGAGAAAGTTTTTTCCATTCATACATATATTATATATTTTAAATTCCCAGGAATAAATCGAATTTTAATCAATTTTAAAAAAAAAGATGTCTTTTTTTATAAACACATCGCAACTGGGGTATGTAAATAACAGGGATAAATACATTAGATATATAGTGGGATATACTAGGAATATACTATATATATATATGTATGTGTGTGTGTATGTGTGTATATATGTGTATATGTGTGTGTGTGTGTGTGTGTAACGAAAAAGAAAACAGAAATTGTTACTTTGTGGCATTAGTTTTTTTTCGCATCATAAATATAAGGATGCCGCAAACACAATGTCACGTTTTATAAGTTTGATCGCCTCACTAAATTTATTTTCTAGATCTGTATTCCCAATACCCTTTGCAGCTTGACACAATTGACGAAGCACTTCTTCTAAGCGACGCATACATCTAATAATAGATCCTGAAATGTTTTATATACATCAATAGGGAGAAAGGAAAAGTTTGGGATTTATCATTGTCTCAATACAACAAGATATATATGCTAATATTTGTTACCTTCAAATATATCTGTCATTTTGCAAATTTGTAAAAATGTTGCGCCTTTGCACCAAGCATATATAACGTCCATTAAATACGGTTTAAATCTGTCGACATATGCATCTTCGTCTAATTCCAAGTTGGCCTCTGTCGAAACCTTCGCTATCCTTCGAGCTAAATCTTGCATCTGTCTGAGCGGACCGCTTAGTTCCTCTGTGCTTTTAGGCATTTCATTCGATTTTTCATCGCATACAAAACAACTTATTAATGCCACCATCTGCGGCACACTTAAAGCATTAAAAAGACCATTGAAGATCATTTCTGTCATTAATAGCTCGTCGGCACCATTCAGTTCGCAAGCTACACGTCCTTTCAGTTCTATAATGTCCGCTGATGTGCAATATGCCATTCTTCTTAAAACTCGCTTCCTGCATTTAAGTTCGTCCATTTGAAGTATAGATTTAGCCTGCTTAAATTCTTCTTTAGCCTGCTTAAGCTGTGCAGCCAATTCTTCCTTGTGCAAAAATTGTTCATATAATATATTCACATCGGGATCCTATAAACATTATAAAACTAAATTTATAGTTTAGTTAGATTATAGACGAAAAGAATACAGTGACAAATTTTGAACAATTAAGATATCTCACATAATAAGTGAAATATATTGCATATATATATTGAAACTCTGAGTTTTTTATGTAAAAATATATACACAGATATGTTATGGAAACTGTCTTGATAGATGTATATAAGAAAAGTCAAAATGTGAAATCATAATATATAATATTTAAATTATTAAGTGCTATAGAAGAAAATGATACAGGACTTTTCTTTTCAATTTGACCCAATCTATCTTCGCACTATGGGTGTGTCAAGAATTATCGGACATTCTTTATATATATGTGTATATATACATATATATATATATATATATATATATATATATACATATATACACGTATATACATTATATATATATACTTATCACTTACCTTATGCAAAGGATGCGCATATAATCTTTTTTCTAGCGCTTCAATTTTTTTAACAATATCTTTAAAAGCTTGGTCCTCTATATGCATATCCGTAATAGGATTGAGTAATGGAGGACCATCTGGGAATCTCTTCTTTACCTCTCGTATTGTTTTCAGTACACTCTTCCTATTATCAGGCGGTCTGAGATCTTTTGGATAATATAGCCTGAGTGAACTAATTTGAGAAATTAAATTATGTAAAATTGGAACTACTTCCATTTCGCCTTCTTCACCTTCGCGACATGGTATTGGACTACCTTCTTTAGAATTTTTCGATATGTGAAGTAAAATGTCAATGACAATGACAGTCTTATCTTTTACTGGATTCCTGGGATTTTTTTTTTTAAAGTTTATTATAATGCCCCAATCGAATGTTTCACACTCGTTTCTCACCTGCAATATGTATGAACAAATTAAAGATTCTGTCCGAGATGGCGGAAATGCACTGTAATAAATAAATATATACTTTTACTAGTCTTCCAGGTTGTAAAAATGGAACCAAATACTCTGGTTGCGTCAAAAATGATCGAAACTCTCCACTCAGCCGATTGAGTTGTTCGCGTATATCATGATAAGAGGAAATCTCATCATATCTTTTGATATTCACGGTATTGTAGGTAGTATATAATTCCTTCATCTCTATAAAAATGGAACCAAGACAATATTGACAATTAATTTTCTTTTAAACTGTTAATATAATGTTAATGAATAATGATTTATTGTTAGATTAACGACGTTAGAAAATGATGACTTACTATTATACAAGGCCGGAATACCAGCTTGATTTTGAAATTGGAAGAAACTTCTTTCTAACATATATTCTGGATTAATCTCTTCTACTCGGAGAAGATTAAGAACCATATTATAGGTTAAGTGAAAGGCAGAATTTATCGGATCTGGTTTTCCTTGAACGATAGCTTTACCGACAACTGGACTAACTTGTTCGTCTATCATTAATATGACAATTCCTTTATCATCTAAACCTCGTCTGCCTGCACGGCCGGACATTTGGATATATTCACCCGATGTGATCCAACGGAAGTCCTTACCGTCGAATTTACGGGGTGCCGTAAATAGAACCGTTCGCGCAGGCATGTTCAAGCCCATCGCGAATGTTTCAGTAGCAAAAAGCGCTTTGATCAAACCTTCGCCAAATAATATCTCAACTGTCTCTTTTAAAATTGGCAAAAGCCCACCGTGATGAATACCTATTCCACGCCGTAAAAGTGGCAGCAAGTTTGTAACTTGTGGTAACTTTTTGTCCTCGTCATTAAGGACGTCTATTGCATTATTGAAAACCTCATCTACCAATTTCTTCTCTTCTAATGTGTTCAAATCTAATTTGGCCATTTGCATTGCATAAACCTCACAGTCTTTCTTTGAGAAACTGAAGATTATCACGGGGGCAAAATTTCTTTCCATGATCATTTTTACCATTTTGAAGATATTTGTTTGTCCACTATTCGTGGCGCGCAAGCCACCTTTACGTCCTTTCGTGTCACCTTTAGCTGCATCACCTATATTCTGCAGACAAGCCATGGCTCTGTTGAAATTTTCCTCTTTGAATTGACCAGTCTCATCTACAACCTGTTTTACAATAAATAGATGTAGTAGTTGAATATATATATATTGTACATCTTTCTTTTTTTATCGAGCTCTTAAACAGCCAAGACTTCATAAATTATCACTAACCAGATGAATACCATCGCCACCAACTGGAAATATGTAATGTTGCAATGGAGTAGGTCTGTAGTCAGTAGAAACCACATGGCAAGGCTGATTGTGCAAGTGTGCCACCCATTCCGCAAATTGTCGTGCATTCGGTATGGTAGCAGAGAGAAATACATAATGTACATTATCTGGCAATAGTATAAGCGTCTCCTCCCATACCACGCCTCTCTCTTTATCACGCATGTAATGAATTTCATCGAAGATCACCCAACCAACCTCGCGCATCACCTACACAATTCATATATACAAATAGATGTTATATAAATATATGACATAATATTACATAAAATTACATAAATATTTTTTTGTTATATAATATATTTAAGTTGTAATGAGAAATGAGACACTTCGTATTTTCATAGTTTTAACAATAAAACAAACCTCTGAGCCTCTGTACAGCATATTACGCAAAATTTCGGTAGTCATAATTAATACGCTAGCTGTTGGATTTATAGTAACATCACCTGTTACCAGACCAACATCTTTAAATTCCTCATGAAATTCTCTATACTTCTGATTACTCAATGCCTTAATTGGAGTTGTATATATTACTCTCTGTTTATCTTTAAGTGAACATGCTATCGCATACCTGTATTCATAATATGATAAAATGAAAGTTATTGGGAAAAATTGCTCAAGATGACATCTTTTAAAAGTAAAATGTAAGATACATACTCAGCTACAACAGTTTTACCAGCTGAAGTATGAGCGGAAACAAGAACTGACTGATTGTTCTCAATGCATAAAATTGCTTCTTTTTGGAATGGATCAAGTATAAATTTATATTCTTTGATTGGTTTACCCTGTTTATTTTCTAAAGGCACATATTCTTGCTCAGGAGGAATTGCAATTTCGTGCATACAAGATTCCATAGTTTCTATATTATGTACTTTTATTCGACATACCACATCTTCTAGGCTGAAGAGATAATGTTTAATATAGTTGCATATCATAATTCCACTTGCATTTCTATATCATATTATTTAATAATTGAATATAACTAAACAAAATTATAAAATGTTTATCTCTATATTATTGCAATTTTATAAAATATATTTATAATCAACAGTTTACTTTAGAAATATAAATTAATTGCTAAAGCTATATGTATAATACTATTATAATATAATACTATTATAATATATAATATGCTGTTTTAAAAATTGTACTATAATTATTACATAGATAAACAGATGGATTTTTTCATCAAAATGAATTCTTCTGCTTAGCAATAAAATTTTACAATTAAGATTTTACAAAGCTTCTTTTATAATAAAAACATAATTGATTTTTTTAATTGCTATGTTAACTTTATATAGCCAAATGCTTAATATTCAATATATTTTATCTCGGATTACTTTGTATCAAAAAGTTCAAACTAATGATTCCATTTATTAACAAAATATACTGAATTTAAAACATATAAGATGGAGGCTTACTTGATGTCATCCAGAATAGGATCATGCCGTAACTTCTTAACAAGTGACTTATCATCTTCCGTGTCAAGTTGTCGCTTTATTCCAGCATCCAGTTCGATTTTCCTACAAATTTGATTAGACTAAATAAAAAAATTATGTTAAATAAGAATAAAAACTTACGCTAATTTATTTTTTATTTTTTAGGGTAAAAACATTTTAACAAAAAAAATTATACAAAATAGTTGTTTTAATTTCCTACAAAAATAATATTAAAAATTAAAAACAACCACGAGGTTTCTCTATATAAAGATTAGGTTATGCATTAAAAATCACTCATTTACTTCGAAATGTCCGGTATTTGTATATCATCGCCGTGTTCATCAAAGACATCAAATAAATCTTCGGTAAAATTCGCCATTATTTATTTAAAAAATTATAATTACTCCGATAATTTGCGAAAACTATAATACATAATACGTAAGACCAAACATTCCTTCGATTATATACACACTAGAATCAGAGAAAAGCCTAGCTAGGCAGTGATGCCAGATTCTGGACGCGTATCACGCCAAACCATGGTAGAGGAGATAACAGAACACAAGCGCGAACTGCGTACATGTGAGCTCGGCGCTACGGCTAACTTCGGATAACAGAAGAGGACAATTATACTGTTTTCTGTCTCTCTTCTTCTTACCGAGTGAGCAACGAAGGTGACGCGCGGATAACAATGGGCACGCTACTCGCCGTACTCGCACTTCTTATTATGCATTACATTTTAGCGTTATTAATAGCGTTAATTAAATGATTTTTTTACAGCTTTCCTTAGTATTATAAATTTTGAAAAAATAATGATATATATTTTGTAAAAAAAGAAATAAAAATATTGAAAATAAATACATTACAATAAAAAAACCTCACAAAGATAAAAAAAAGTACGCCAAGTACATAAAAAATATACCTTGTACACAACAAAAAGTTGAAAAGATACTTATCTCTGAAAAATAACTAATAAAAAAATTTTTCTCTAAAAAAATAAAAAAACTAAATGAAATCAATAATTAACTGGCCAAGTATTTACAAGTAATTCAGTTTGTAAAGATTTGAAATAGTAGATATCATAAAATCAATTTTTGTAGAAGTGTTTTAGACAGATTTTCTCCTTAAAATTAAAATACATTTAATTTTTATTAACAGAATGATTTCCGAAATAATATCAATTTTGAATAGTATATCACAAATTACATTACTTTAGAGTTTATTAAAGGTGTTATATATTATAATATCAAACCATATTGTTAATGTTAAGTGCAATTAGAATTTTTTTGATTTACAAAGTATATCTTACAGGATGTATAATTTGAAAGAAAATTTTTCGTAAACTCTAAGTCGGGGCGCGTATAAAACTTACAAAGCAAAATATAAAAACTTGGCGTGCCCGGGTTATAAACATAACAATGTTATATAATTAGTTTGTGTTGTACAATATTTCATATTATGTAAAAATTACTTGCATCATTTATCATTATTAGTGCAATATTAGGATTCCTTTTATTTGCAAAATATATCTAATAAAATATATATAATTATATTAAGATTTCCTTGATGTGCAAAATATATCTTATAAAATATATATAATTATATTAGAATTTCTTTGATTTACAAAATATATCCTTATAAAATATATATAATTATATTAGAATTCTTTTAATTTGCAAAATGTATCTTATAAAATATATTCTAATATAATTATATTAGAATTTTTTTGATTTACAAAATATATCCTTATAAAATATATATAATTATATTAGAATTCTTTTGATTTGCAAAATATACATAATTATATAAATAAATATATGATATAATATGCAAATAATTTTCATATAACATGCAATATTGTATAGATAATACAAATCTAGTTCAATGTTTATTACGGGCACGCCAAGTTTTTATATTTTGCTTTGTAAGTTTGTTTTATACGCGCGCTCCGACTTAGAGTTTACGAAAAATTTTCTTTCAAAGTATACATCCTGTAAGATATACTTTGGAAAACAGTTGGCCGGTTGGAAAGCATCATCTAAGCAAGAAGTGGAGCCAGACTCTTGCTTAGATGATACTTTCGTTGCTAAGAAACGTACACAAGTAATCCATCGTATATGCCTGCCGATACCGGCCTATCGCTTTCCAACGCGCTCATTAGCTCACATATTTTAATTAATAACGCAAAAACTATTGCGAATTTTGCAAAATGGTATAGGACTTTTTGATTCAGTTTGGCCCAATCTACCTTCACACTTCGGGTGTGTCAAAATTTTTAGGACACCTTGTATATGTATGATAGTAATTATTTCAGTCTTTTGCACAATAATGATATACAAACGTTTGATTGCGGTATGTTTCGTTAATAGATAAAAAATAATGAATGGTGATTTTTCACACCATCCATGGGGTATCACCAATGACGTGTTCGGTTTTTTAAAGTGGACTTTCGCCTAGAGCCTTATTATATCACATTACACGGAGGAGAAATAAAGAAAAAAAATTATTTTTTACACACGTGTTTAAAAGTGTGATGTCCTTTACGGACAAATTATTTTTTACATACTTGCTTTAAAGTGTGATGTCTTTTACGGACAAATTATATTTTAGGCACTTCCTTTAAAGTGTGGTGTCCTTTACGGATAAATTATTTTTTACACACTTGCTTAAAAGTGTGATGTCCTTTACGGACAAATTATTTTTTACACACTTGCTTTAAAGTGTGATGTCCTTTACGGACAAATTATTTTTTACGCATCTGTCATTTGCAGGTGTGATATCTTTTACAGACATAATGTTCATTACACACGTAATATTCTTAATGCTTACTCTTTTTTATAATATATTATTACACAATATTAGTAATGAGGGATCAGCAATCATCATCGATATCTGCAGCATATAATGTAAAATTATTTTTTTCTCTTCAAAATTTTTATCCGCTGACATAAACGATAAATGCTGCTCGTCAATTTTCATTTGTAAAGCTGTTTTTTCCCTTGCTTTTAACGCTGACTTGATTGCACAAGTAGTATTTATACAAGTTGACGAAAATCTATTTCGTTTTTTTGTTTTTAAATCTGATAAAATTGAAAATGTTCTTTCCGGATCAACATTTAAATTTGGAAGTATCTAATAGCATTCGCAAAAGTGATTTTAAATTAGGATATTTAGGAATTAAATTGACGTTTTAAAATTTCTTTCCACATATTATCAAAATTTAATTATGAAAGATTCTATTTTTCTTCAATAGCAAAATTAAAATTTAATGAAAACCATTCTTCCTTTAAATTATTTTCACCAAAACCATCTAGAATTTTTGCAATAAAAGAAACATCATTAAAGGATGTTTCTCTGTTATAATCAAACAAAGATGCCTGTGATTAGAAAACTTTTAATTTATATAAAAATGCATCATTAACAGACAATCTTTTTCTAATTTCTTCGGCAGCAATTAGATAAAACTGCAAACAGTTTTGTCTAATATTTGTTACATCTGCATGTCCTTCCTTCACTAACTTTTCTAAAATATTGTTCACATTCTGGTCCTAAATTAATATCATTCAGAGATTTGTGATTTTCTTTATTATTAAATGTTAAATTTACAAGCAAATGTTTTAATAAATCCGGTTTTATAAAATTTTGAGAAATTTTTATAAGAAAATTAACAGAGGTTACAATTAACTAGGTTGCAAGAAATGGATTCTAGTTTCAATAGCTTAAAAAAAGCATTAAATTTGAAAAAATTTAAAACATATTTTAAAAATAGGAAATATGATTCAAAAAGTCTATCAATACAAGAATAATGTGAAAGCCATCGAGTATCTCATAATTTCAAAATTTTACGATTAATATCTTGAAAACATTCAACAAACTCATTGAAAATAGCTGAACGTTTTGGACTAGTGTTAATATAAGTAGTTATTCTAAGTAGTTATTCTAAGAAATTCTTCGCATAATGCAGGTATTTTAACGAATGCAGCGTGAGCAGCCAATGCTGCAGAACAATAAGGATATGTAAATATTAACAAATTTTTACATTTTTCTTCAAGTTTTTTTTTAAAAGACAAAGTTTTCCTGTTTCATCACTGTTTATCACTGATGCATTGTCGCATGACAGGGCAGAATATTTAAAAATGGAATCTATAATTTATACATTTCAGATTGGAATGCATTTAATGCATAAATAATTTTTCCGCGCTACAATCTCTTGCATCAATATTAATTAATTTTACTAATTGAAACCGAACATCTAAAGTCTCAGGATCAACATATCGAATAATAAACGTCATCCATTTTTTATTACATATATCTGATGTTTTATCAACAAAAACAGAAAATTTATTATTTTGAATGCTATTAACTACACGTTTAGTCTCGACTAGATACAAAAGTTTGATATAATATTTTTACATTTTGTACAATCCATACTCATGCTTTTTAATACCTTATGATCTTTTCCAATTTTTTGAAAAAAATTGAGAAATCTCTTTTACAGTATGATGAGATACATTTTTTTCAGTAATTAATGCGGCATCGTATTTTCGCATATTTTTTTCGCTCATCAAACGACAAAAGCGATTCATCTTGTGTATTCAGATTTTTATTTGATTTGTTATTTTTATTTGCTGTATTTGTATTTTTTTAGATTTATTTCTATGAATTTTGGATTCTGCGTGTTTATATATTTGTGAGAAACCGCCAACAATTGATTTATCACAAATGGAACAAAAAAATGAGTTAACGTCATTAGGAACTTCGCGTAATCATAATTTAAATTCTTCTATGTCTAATTGTTGTTTGAATGTTTTTTTGTGTTTTTTTTCTTGCAAATTTATATCGCTAATATAGATTAAATCATTTTTTTAATATTATTTTTATGACATGCAGAATCCGCATGTCTTAAAATATTCGAATTGCATGAAAAATTTTTATTGTACACGATACAGTTAAAAAGACTATCATCAAAGGATACTTTGCGTATCCAAGATTTAAAGCGAGCGTCATTTAGCCAAGAGTCTACAAAGCTTCGCTTAGGATTCTTTCTTGGCATATCGCACATTTCTATGTGAAATGAGAAATAAAAAAAGTAAAGAATGAAAGTAAAAAAAGAATAAAAATGTAATATATACAAATATATACAAATTTTATTTAAAGAATGACTTACAATCAAGAATTTGAAAGTTTTGCTTAAGGATAAAGATTTCACAAGCATAAATACAAACATATATACGTTCACTCACAATTACAAGAGAATAATATTTTTTGATACAGAGACTAATGTGTTTTGATACAGAGAAATCAATGTTATTAGAAAATGTACTGTACAGTATGAAGATATTGTATTGTCTGAACACTGTACGGTATGAAGATACGGTACAATGTTCAGACAATGCAGAAAGACACGTGTTGCATAAGACGCATCATGTCGCGTAAGTAACAAATCTATTCATTATTGTTCATATATTTTAAAAGTATTCTTAACAGTACACTTGTTCAAAAGCGCAAATGTTTTACATTCTCTGTATATTTTTACGTCTTTGTATATCCTCTGCACATCTTTTAAACATGTGTATTGTTAAGGATGTTACACTTTAATCTTTGATTTATTTTCTATTTTATACAAGATGTCCTAAAGCAATGTTTATGAACAAATCGAGTAAATTGAACAGAAAAGTCATTTATCATTTTTTTATAACACTTAATAATGGAGTTGTCCACTATTAAACGCACGGCTCACTGTCGTGTGTCCGGCAAAAAGTCGACGCTAATTGGTCAGAATTTACTAAATAATATCTCCTTCATTAAGCATTATAGAAAAAAATGGTAAAAGACTTTTCTGTTCAGTTTATTGTGCTCTATGTTCATGATTGCTATATAGATTATTTTGGGACATTCTGTATAATAAGATACTTACTTTTTTTTTAATTATTTTAAAAATAAGAACTGATTTTTAATGCACATTAATAAATAAATATAAATTTTTACAGAAGATATTAATCAAGATTTAAAAAATATTCATTTCTTTGGCATAGGAGCTATTGATGCAACAATTGTTGCGTCAATTAAAAAAATAAGAAGAACAGCAGCAGCACCAACAAGGAACCTTTTTATTTTTTATTATTAATTTATAAATTTATATTCTTAAAGATTTTTATTAATTTATAATTGTGTTTAGTAGGAATAATAGACCAATTCTAACCCAGGTTCTCTGAGGGGGCTGCGGGTTAAGGGAAAGCCGCGCGGGGAACTTGTGAGGGGGGGGGTATGATGTCGCGCGAGCATGGGACGCTTATCGCGGGCAGGGGACGCTTATCGCGGGAGCGGATATATTTCAAAGACGAGTGCCGATGTCTGGCTGCTATATTTATTGTAAACAAATAGTATCTATTACACATGCGGTATGAAGGGAATTTTTTTCTAGGAAGAGCCGAAGAGACGCTTATCATGAGAGCGGGGCATTAAACCGGTGCATATATACAAAGGCGATAGCTAGTCCGGCTGCTTTATAAACATTATAAACAAATAGCGTATATTGCACGTGTGGTCTGTACGTTAAGAATTTTTTTTCTAGGAATAACCGTTTATCGTCGTAGGTATAAACAAAAGACGAGAAAAGGAAAGAAGGATATGTAGAAATAATTAATACTTTTTTTAATATTAATACAATTTTTCACATCCATGCAACCATTAACGCTACCTCTCTCTAACACATCGCCTTACGAACGCCTCGCCCTATCCTTCTCTAACGCACCGTCTTACGAACGCCTCGCGCTATCCCTCATCCACCGGTAGCGCCATGGTTGTATATCTATCTTATATGCAAGGAAGGGAAGTAAAAAAAGAAGATAGATAAGTATTTGTAATATATAATAAGATGTATAAGATGTATAAAATTGTAATGTATAAGATTGTAATATATAAGATTTGTAATATATAAATATTTATTAATAAGTATATGTATATTTAATGTGTATTTTTCATTTATTACAAGCATCGTAAAGTACATCATTTATAACGCACATTAATAATTCACAATGTATAAGAGATTCGCTGTCAAATATAACATTTTCATGTATCGCTTTTATAGCATCGTTTGCATTATGAATATTATTATACTGT